>PISX010013222.1:8340-20338 GCA_004024625.1 Mellivora capensis | reverse complement strand
ATATGAGTTCTAGTAGTTTGGGGGTGGAGCCTTTTGGGTTTTCTATATAAAGTATCATGTCATCAGTGAAGAGAGAGAGTTTGACTTCTTCATTGCCAATTTGGATACCTTTTATTTCTCTTTGTTGTCTGATTGCTGTTGCTAGGACTTCTAACACTATGTTGAACATGAGTGGTAAGAGTGGGCATCCTTGTCGTGTTCATGATCTCAACGGGAAGGCTGTGAGCTTCTTCCCATTGAGGATGATGTTTGCTGTGGGTCTTTCATAGATAGATTTTATGAAGTTCAGGAATGTTCCCTCTATCCCTATACGTTGAAATGTTTTAATCAGGATCGGATGCTGCATTTTGTCAAATGCTTTTTCTGCATCAATTGAGAAGACCATGTGATTCTTCTCTCTTCTCTTATTGATTTGTTCTACCACATTGATTGATTTGCGAATGTTGAACCATGCTTGTAAGCCAGGGATGAATCCCACCTGGTCATGGTGGATGATCTTTTTAATGTGCTGTTGGATCCTGTTTGCTAGGATCTTGTTGAGAATCGTAGCATCCATATTCCTCAGTGATATTGGTCTGAAATTCTCCTTTTTGGTGTGGTCTTTGCCTGGTTTGGGTATCAGGGTAATTCTGGCTTCATAAAAAGAGTCTGGAAATTTTCCTTCTGCTTCAATTTTTTGAAACAGCTTCAGGAGAATAGGTGTTATTTCTTCTTTGAAAGTTTGGTAGAATTCCCCAGGGAATCCATCAGGTCCTGGGCTCTTGTTTTTTGGGAGGGTTTTGATCACTGCTTCAATCTCATTACTAGATATCAGTCTATTCAGGTTGTCAAGTTCTTCCTGGTTCAATTTTGGGAGTTTATATTTTTCTAGGAATGCATCCATTTCCTCTAGGTTGCTTAACTTATTGGCATATAACTGTTGATAATAGCTTCTGATGATTGTTTCTACTTCCTTGGTGTTAGTTGTGATCTCACCCTTTTCATTCATAATTTTATTAATTTGAGCTTTCTTTCTTTTCTTTTGGATTAGTGTGGCCAATGGTTTATTGATCTTATTGATTCTTCAAAAACCCAGCTTCTAGTTTCATTGATACGTGCTACTGTATCTCTATTTTCTACCTCATTCATCTCTGCTCTAACCTTGAGTATTTCCCTTCTTATGCGTGGAGTTGGTTTAATTTGTTGTTGATTCTCCAGTTCTTTACAGTGTAGAGACAGCTGTTGTATTCTGGATTTTTCAATTTTTTTTGAGGGAGGCTTGGATGGCTATGTATTTCCCCCTTAGGACCGCCTTTGCTGTTTCCCATAGGTTTTGGACCGACGTGTCTTCATTCTCATTGGTTTCCATGAATTGTTTAAGTTCTTCTTTGATCTCCTGGTTAATCCAAGCATTCTTAAGCATGGTGGTCTTTAGCTTCCAGGTGTTTGAATTCCTTCCAAACTTTTCCTTGTGGTTGAGCTCCAGTTTCAAAGCATTTTGATCTGAGAATATGCAGGGAATAATCTCAATCTTTTGGTATCGGTTGTGTCCTGATTTGTGACTCAGTATGTGGCCTATTCTGGAGAAGGTTCCATGTGCACTTGAGAAGAATGAGTATTCTGTTGTTTTAGGGTGGAATGTTCTGTATATATCTATGAGGTCCATCAGGTCCAATGTGTCATTCAATGCTTTTGTTTCTTTATTGATTTTCTGCATGGATGATCTATCTATTACTGAGAGAGGCATGTTGGGATCTCCTACTAAAAATGTATTCATATCAATATGACTCTTTATCTTGATTAATAGTATTCTTATGTAATTGCTGCTCCCATATTGGGGGCATAGAAATTTACAATTGTTAGATCATCTTAGTGGATAGACCTTTTAATAATGATGTAGTGTCCTTCTGTATCTCTGACTACAGTCTTTTGTTTAAAATCTAATTTATCCGATATGAGAATAGCTACCCCGGCCTTCTTTTGAGGCAAGTTGCCATGAAAGATGTTTCTCCATCCCTTCACTTTCAATCTGGGTGTATCCTTAGGTTCAAAATGGGTCTCCTGTAGACAACATATGGATGGGTCCTGTCGTTTTATCCAATCTGCAACCCTGTGTCGTTTTATGGGCGCATTTAGGCCATTCACATTGAGAGTGATTATCGACAGGTACGTTTTTATTGACATCGTGTTACTTTTGAAGTCTTTCTTTCTGTAGATTGTCTCTATATTTCTGTACAATGATATTCTTGGGGTTTTTCCTCTTTTATAAAACCCCCCTTAATATTTCCTGCAATGTAGGCTTGGTGTTTGCAAACTCTTTTAAGGTATGACGGTCTTGGAAACTCTTTATATCTCCATCTATTTTGAACGTCAATCTTGCTGGATAAAGTATTCTTGGCTGCATGTTCTTCTGATTTAGTGCCCGGAATATATCTTGCCAGCCCTTTCTGGCTTGCCAGGTTGCTGTGGCAGGTCTGACGTTATTCTGATGGGCTTTCCTCTGTATGTAAGGAGCTTCTTTGTCCTAGCTGCCTTCAAGAGAGTTTCTCTAGAATTATAATTCCTCATTCTTACTATCAGGTGTCTCGAGGTGTTTTGAGAATCTAAAATCTTGGGGGGGGGGCCGTTCTGCCTCTAGTACGTGAATGCTGTTTCCATTTGAGATATTTGGAAAATTTTCATGAAGAACGTGTTTGACAATATCTTCTAGACTTCTTTCTTTCTCTTCCCCTTCAGGAATTCCAATAATTCTGACGTTGGAACGTTTCATGGCATCATTTATTTCCCTGATTCTGTTTGAGTTCTAGTTTCAAAGCATTGTGGTCTGAGAATATGCAGGGGATAATCTCAGTTTTTTGGTATCAATCGAGCCCTGATTTGTGACCCAATATGCGGCCAATTCTGGAGAACATTATTTGTGTGCTCTAGAAGAATGAGTATTTTGTTGTTTAGGGTAGAATGTTCTGTACATAATTTTTTTTTGCTTTTATCTTTTTTTTTGAAATTTCTTTTCAGCATTACAGTATTCATTGTTTTTGCACCACACCCAGTGCTCAATGCAATACGTGCCTTCCTTAATACCCACCACCAGGCTCCCCTAACCTTCCACCCCCGCCCCTTCAAAACCCACAGGTTGTTTTTCAGAGTCCATAGTCTCTCATGGTTCACCTCCCCTTCCAATTTCCCTCAACTCCCTTCTCCTATCCATCTCCCCCTGTCCTCCATGTTATTTGTTATGCTCTGCAAATAAGTGAAACCATATGATAATTGAGTCTCTCTGCTTGACTTATTTCACTCAGCATAATCTCTTCCAGTCCCGTCCATGTTGATACAAAAGTTGGGTATTCATCCTTTCTGATGGAGGCATAATACTCCATAGTGTATATGGACCACATCTTCTTTATCCATTCGTCCGCTGAAGGGCATCTTGGTTCTTTCCACAGTTTGGCGACCATGGCCATTGCTGCTATAAACATTGGGGTACAGATGGCCCTTCTTTCCACTACGTCTGTATATTTGTTCTGTACATATTTATGTGATTCGTCTGTTCCAATGCGTCATTCAATGCTCTTCTTTCTTTATTGATTTTCTTCTTGGATGATCTCTCTATTACTGAGAGTGGTGTGTTAAGATCTCCTACAATTAATGTACCCATATCCATATGACTCTTTATTTTGATTAACTGTTGTCTTATTTAGTTGTCTCCCATATTAGGGGCATAAATATTTACAATTGGTAGATATTCTTTGTGCATAGAACCTTTAAGAATGATATAGTGTCTTTTTTTCTCTTCCTTTAGTCTTTAGTCTTTAGTTTAAAATCTAATTTATCTGATATAAGAATCACTACCCCGCTTTCTTCTGAGGCCCACTGAAATGAAAGATGCTTCTCCATCCCTTCAGTTTCAGTCTGGATGTATCGTTAGGTTCCAAATATGTTTCTTGTAGACAGCATATGGATGGGTCCTGTCATTTTATGCAATCTGCTAGCCTGTGCTGTTTTATGGAAGCATTTAAGCTGTTCACGTTGTAAGTGACTATTGAAAGATAGATTTTTATTGATTTCATGCCACCTGTGAAGTCCTTGTTTCTATAGACTGTCCCTGTAAATTTCTGTTCTATGTCACTCTTGTGTTCTTTCTTCTTTTATAGAACCACCCTTAACATTTCTTGTAGTGCCAGCTTGGTGGACACATACGTTTTCAAATCTTGCCAGTCTTGGAAGTTCTTTATCTCTCCATCCATTTTGAATGTCAGCCTTGCTGGATAAAGTATTCTTGGCTGCATATTCTTTTCATTTAGTGCTCTGAATATGTCTTGCAAGCCCTTTCTGGCTTGACAGGTTTCTGTGGACAGGTCTGACGTTATTCTGATGGACCTTCCTCTGTACCTAAGGAATCTCTTCCCCCTAGCTGCCCTCAGAATCTCTTGTTTACTGTCTCCAAAGGCAAAGGAAACAAAAGGGAAAATTAACTTGGGGGACTTCATCAGAATCAAAAGCTTCTGCACAATAAAGAAAACAATGAACAACTCAAAGAGGCAACCCACGGAATGGAAGAAGATATTCCCAAATGACCCTAGAGACAAAAGCCTGATATCCAAGAGATGTAAAGAACTCCTCAACATCAACACTCCAAAAAACAGGTAATAACATCAAAAAATGAGCAGAAGACATGAACAGACACTTCTCCAAAGAAGACATGCTTATAGTTAACAGACACATGAAAAAATGTTCTTCGTCATTAGTCATCCAGGAGATTCAAATCAAAACCACATTGAGATACCGCCTTACACCAGTAAGAATGGCCAAAATTAACAAGAGAGTAAGCAACAAGTATTGGAGAGGATGTGGAGAAAGGGGAACCCTCTTACACTGTTTGTAGGAATTCAAGTTGGTGCAGGCACTTTGGAAAACAGTGTGGAGATTCCATAAGAAATGAAAAATAGAGCTTCCCTATGACCCTGCAATTGAACTACTGGGTATGTACCCCAAAGATACAGATGTTGTGAAGAGAAGGGCCATCTGTACCACAACGTTCATAGCAGCAATGGCCTCAGTCACCAAACTGTGAAAAGAGCCAAGATGCCCTTCCACAGATGAATGGATAAAGAAGATATGGTCCATATATACAATGGTGTATTATGCCTCCATCAGAAAGGATGATCTTTTGTTCAACTTTTGTATCAACATGGACGGGACAGGCGGAGATCTTGTTGAGTGAAACAAATCAAGCAGAGAGTCAAGTGTCATATGGTTTCACTTACTTGTGGAGCATAAGGAGTAACATGGAGGATATTGGGAGCTGGAAAGGAGAAATGAGTTGGGGGAAATCAGAGGGGGAGACAAACCATGATAGACTGAGGACTCTGAGAAACAAACTGAGGGTTTTAGAGGGGAGGTGATTGGGGTGTTGTGTGAGCCTGGTTGTGCGTAGTAAGGATGGCACATATTGCTTGGAGCATTGGGTGTGGTGCATAAACAATGAATCTTGGAACACTGAAAAAATAAAGTAAAATAAAAGAATCTCTTGTCTAAAATTATGATTTGTGAATTTCCAATCAAGTGTCTTGGGGTCTTTCTATCTAGATTCATTTTTCTTCGTGGGTGACCTTTCTGCCTCTAGGACATGAATGCTTGTTCCATTTCCCAGATTGGGGAATTTTCATCCAGAATTTGTTCAACAATATCTTCTAGTCTTCTCTGTTTCTCTACCCCTAAGGAATCCCAATAATTCTGACTTTGGAATGTTTCATAGCACCATTTATTTCCCTAATTTTGTTTCCATCGCTTCTAAGCTATTTGTTCCAGACATCCTCCTGATCCTTATTTTCTATCAGTTTGTCTTCTAGATCAATAATTCTATCTTCTGCCTCGGTTACCATAGCTGCTAGAATATTTAGATTATATTGGATCTCATTGATAGTATTTTTAACTTCTTCCAGGTCAATTCTCACTTCCGCCCTTAGAAATTCTATGTTGTCTCCAATGGTTTTCTCCAACCTACCAATTGCCTGGATAATTTTTACCTTGACTTCCCTTTCTGACATAATGTTTATGTCCATATCTAATAGTTCTGTGGGAGAGGGCACAGTTTCTGAATTTTTCCTCTGTTTCACATTCCTCCTCATAGTCATTTTGGTGAGAGGTGATTGAGGGGATTTATAGTTGAATATCAACCACAATCCACACAAGGTGCACCTTGGAACATTTTGGAGCAATCGGAAGTCACCACCTAAAAGAAAGAGAAAGAGAGAGAGAGAGAGAGAGAGAAAAGAGAGAGAGAGAGAGAGAACTCAGACAAAATTATCCCCCAAAGTAAGATTTATGAGTTATATATCAAAACGAACAAACAAAAAGACTGACAAAATAAAAGACAAGAAAAAAAGAAGAACCCAGCCAAAATGAACCCCAAGAATAAGATTTATATAATTCCAGAACAGAAACAAATACACAGAAGCACTGACAAAAGAATAAGATGGGAGGGTGGTTATAAATCCTTGATGTGGGGTGAGGAAGCTTATTTTGGTTCTTCCTGGGTGTATCTTGATATCTGTGTTAAAGGATTCAACTTTCCAAAGATAAAGGGAAATTAAAACTGATATATACATATATATCAGTTTTAATTATATTTATTTATATTATATTATTTTGTATATTATATATTATTTATTTATATTTAATCATATATATGTATATATATATACATGGAGAGAGAGAGATAAATAGTATTGAATAGGGAAAAAGGATTACCTTGAAACATATATCTATATGTATATTAACAAAAAAAAGTAAAGAAAAAGAAAAATAAACACAGGTATATGTATGAAGAAAGTTATTATGAAATATGTTGTATTAAACCTTTAGTTTTAATGGTCAGTATGTTAAAAATCTTAAAAGAACAAGAATCAGGGCGCCTGGGTGGCTCAGTGGGTTAAAGCCTCTGCCTTCCGCTCAGGTCATGATCTCAGGGTCCTGGGATCGAGCCCTGCATCAGTCTCTCTGCTCTGCAGGGAGCCTGCTTCCTCCTCTATCTCTGCCTACCTCTCCGCTTATTTGTGATCTCTGTCTCTGTCAAATAAATAAATAAAATCTTAAAAAAATAAAAATAAAAGAACGAGAATTGTGAGAATGAATTAAAGAAAAAAGAAATTGTGTGGATGACATATACAGGTATAAGGGCAATACTGGGACCTTATATTGTTTCCCCTGATGTTGGGGTTTTACAGTTTCATGGACCATGTGGTGGTTTTCCTCTTGTTCTTTGGCTTGCCTTCTGGGGGCCTACTGAGTTGTTTGCCCTTAAGTCTTGCTTGTTTTGAGTTGCCCTGCAGGTTATCAAGGGGCTGGGCTCTCTGGAAACCGGTTTTCCAGGGTTTTTTTTTCCCCCCTCTGGATGTTTTTGTTTTTTTGATAGCTTTTTGCAGCTTTTCAGGGGTCAGAGTAAAGAAGGAATCTGTCTGCACCCATACTTCTGCCTCAGAGAGGAGCCTCAGACTGTTCCACTCTGAATGGTCCAGAACACAGAGTACCCCTCTGCAAAGTCCGCTGAACATCACAATCTCCCACAGGTGGTATGCACCCCACCTACCATCTCAGTGGCCGCCTGAGGCCCCTGCTTATCTCTGTTCCCCCATGCCACAAAAACCATGAGCGATATTGGTCCCGGGAGTCAGCTTCCCATGGCTGCCTTTGCTGGGACTGCTGTCTGGAGTACAGGCCCATTCCAGGTCCACTCAGACCCAGTGGCCACACAGTTTGCAGAAGGCTGCCATGGAGGATCTCAACAAGACATGGCACTGGGTTCTCTCAGGCATGGGTTGGGAGCATTCAGACCCTCAGCCAGTCACAGAAGGCCATGGTCTTAGAGGCCACCAGCTGGCACCCACACCAGGCTCTCTCAGGCATGGGCAGAAAGGGGAGTGCGCCCAGCTGAGTGGTGGTGCAATCAGCGGAAAGCCTCAAGCTCGGGGACCACACATGGACTGGAGGCCCCACATGACTCTCTCTGGCACAGGTGGTTGCTGGCAATGGCTGTCCTGGGTCCATGGGTTTAGGCCAATGCTGGTGACTACCTGGTTCCACCAGTTGCCCCTTAAAATCTTTTGTTTTTTTGAGTATTTTTAACCAGACTCCAAGTTAATGCTGCTCTCCAATTATAGGGCACTTTCATATTGGGGTATTAGTTTCCAAAGGGTCACTTCTGGTGGCTCTCTCGCCCATCTATTTATCCTCCGTTATCAGTGCAAGGGTTCCTACTCCACTTTACCTCTCCACTGATGTCTTCTGCCCCCATAGAGATCCAGAAATGTATATCTTACATCTCAGGATGATTTCATGGGTGTTCAGATTGTTCTGGTAGATATTTAGCTCACTTTAGGGGACTGGTTGAAACAGGGTCTCCTACTTCTCCACCATCTTGTCCCTTCTCCCCTAGCTTTCTTTTCTTATACTGTTTTCTTTGGTGTTGTTATTATAACAGTCTTGGTCTCTCAGATGACTTAGGAAGTAATCCCTCTTCTTCAGCATATGGAAGTAATTGTAGAGAATTGATAGAATTTCTACCTTGAATTTTGGGTAGAATTCAACAATAAAGCTATTTGGCCCTGGTACTTTCTGTTTTGAAAGGTTTTCACCTATTGATTCAAGTTTTTAATAGAGGTCTTTTCAGACTGTGTAGTTCTTGTGTAGGATTTGGTTGATTCTGTCTTTAAAGGAATTGGTCTATTTAATCTAGGTTATTAAATGTATGGCCATAGCATTTTTGATATAGTTCTTGTCTTTCAAATCTTCACAGAGTCTTTTAGTGATGCTGTTCCTTTCACTTATGACATTAGTAATTTGAGTGTTCTCCTTTCTTAGTTAGGCTAAAGTTTTGTAAATTGCATTGATCTTTTTAGATAGTCAACTCTGGGTTTCTTTGATTTTTCTATAATGATTTCCTTTTCCCAATTTCAATAATTTCTCCTGAAATATTTTCTTCTCATTCCTTTGGAAATAATTTATTCTTGTTCTAGTTTCTTTTTTTTTTTTTTTTTTTTTTTTAAAGATTTTATTTATTTGACAGAGAGAGAGAGAGAGATCACAAGTAGGCAGAGAGACAGGCAGAGAGAGAGGGGGAAGCAGGCTCTCTGCTCAGCAGGGAGCCCGATGTGGGGCTCGATCCCAGGACCCTGAGACCATGACCTGAGCCGAAGGCAGAGGCCTAACCCACTGAGCCACCCAGGCGCCCTTGTTCTAGTTTCTTAAAGTGGAAAGTTAGATGACTGATTTTAGATATTTCTTGTTTTATAATATATGCAATCAATTTTATAAACTTCCCTGCAAGCACTGTTTTCACTACATCTGAGAAATTTTGATAAGCTCTATTTCCATTTTTATTAGGTAAAAATATTTCTAAATTTCTCTTGCTATTTCTTTTTTGACCTATGTTTTATTTAGAAATATGCTGTTAATCTCCAAGTGTTTTGAAAATTTCTGCTTATCTTTCTGTTTTTCAGTTCTGGTTTAATTCCATTCTTATCTAAACATATATATTATATGACTTCTATTTCTTTAAATTCAGTGTGGTTCTTTTTATGACCCAGAATGTGGTCTATCATGGTGAATATTCCATGTGAGCTTAAGAAGAATGCACATCCTGTCATGTATGATTCTACATATGTCAATTATACCTAGTTATGCTGTTCAGCTTAACTCTGTCCTTACTGATTTTCTCCCTATTGTATCTGTTTATTACCAATAAAAGGTGTTGAATTCCAATTATAATAGTGATTTCATCTATTTCTCCTTCCAATTCTAGCAGTTTTCCCTGATGTGTCTTGATGCTCTGCTGTTAGGTACATACACATCAAAGATCATTATGTTTTCTTGCTGAATTGACCCCTTTATCATTATATAATGTCCATCTTAAATCCATATAATTTTCTTGTTCTAAAGACGGCTCTGTCTGAAATTAATAAAACTACTCTAGATTTTTTCTGATTACTGTATGTTAGCATATATTTCTTCATCCCTTTGCTTGTAATCTACATGTGCCTATATTTATAGTGGCTTTCATATAGATATGTAGTTGACACTTGGTTTTTGATCTCTGAAAATCTGTTTTTTTAATCTCATTTCTTTTCAGCGTAACAGAATTCATAGGTTTTGCACCACACCCAGTGCTCCATGCAATGCATGCCCTCCATAATACCCACCACTTGGCTCCCCAAACTTCACAACACCCGCCCCTTCAAAACCCTCAGGTTGTTTTTCAGAGTCCATAGTCTCTCATGGTTCATCTCCCCCTCCAATTTCCCTCAACTCCCTTCTCCTCTCCATCTCCCCATGTCCTCCGTGTTATTTGTTATGCTCCGCAAATAAGTGAAACCATATGATAATTGACTCACTCTGCTTAACATATTTCACTCAGCATCATCCCTTCCAGTCCCGTCCATGTTGCTACAAAAGTCTGGTATTCATCCTTTCTGATGGAGGCATAATATTCCATAGTGTGTATAGACTACATCTTCCTTATCCATTCAACCGTGGAAGGGCATCTTGGTTATTTCCACAGTTTGGCTACCATGGCCATTGCTGCTATAAACATTGGGGTACAGATAGCCCTTCTTTTCACCACATTTGTATCTTTGGGGTAAATACACAGTAGCGCAATTGCAGGGTCATAGGGAAGCTCTATTTTTAACTTCTTGAGGAATCTCCTCACTGTTCTCCAGAGTGGCTGCACCAACTTGCATTCCCACCAACAGTGTAGGAGGGTTCCCCTTTGTCCACATCCTCTCCAACACACGTTGTTTCCTGCCTTGCTAATTTTGTCTATTCTAACTGGTGTGAGGTGGAATCTCAATGTGGTTTTAATTTGTATCTCCCTGATGGCTAGTGATGATGAACATTTTTTCATGTGTCTGATAGCCATTTGCATGTCTTCATTGGAGAAGTGTCTGTTCATATCTTCTGCCCATTTTTTCATATGATTATCTGTTTTGTGTGTGTCGAGTTTGAGAAGTTCTTTATAGATCCTGGATATCAACCTTTTGTCTGTACTGTCACTTGCAAATATCTTCTCCCATTCTGTGGGTTGCCGCTTTGTTTTGTTGACTGTCTCCTTTGCTGTGCAGAAGCTTTTGATCTTGATGAGGTCCCAAAAGTTCATTTTTGCTTTTGTTTCCTTTGCCTTTGGAGACATATCTTGAAAGAAGTTGCTGTGGCTGATATTGAAGAGGTTACTGGCTATGTTCTCCTCTAGGATTCTGATGGATTCCTGTCTCACGTTGAGGTCTTTTATCCATTTCGAGTTTATCTTTGTGTATGGTGTGAGAGAATGGTCGAGTTTCATTCTTCTACATATAGCTGTCCAATTTTCCCAGCACCATTTATTGAATAGACTGTCTTTTTTCCACTGTAGATTTTTTCCTGCTTTGTCGAAGATTATTTGAGCATAGAGTTGAGGGTCCATATCTGGGCTCTCTACTCTGTTCCATTTGTCTATGTGTCTGTTTTGATGCCAGTACCATGCTGTCTTGGTGATCACAGCTTTGTAGTAAAGGTTGAAATCAGGTAACATGATGGCGCCAGTTTTATTTTTGTTTTTCAACATTTCCTTAGCATTTCAGGGTCTCTTCTGATTCCATACAAATTTTAGGATTATTTGCTCCAGCTCTTTGAAAAATACCAGTGGAATTTTGATCAGAATGGTGTTAAAAGTATAGATAGCTCTAGGTAGATTAGACATTTGAACAATGTTTATTCTTCCGATCCAAGAGCATGTAATGGTCTTCCATCTTTTTGTGCCTTCTTCAATTTCTTTCATGAGTGTTCTGAAGTTCCTCGAGTACAGATCCTTTACCTCTTTGGTTAGGTTTATTCCCAGGTATCTTATGGTTCTTGGTGCTATAGTAAATGGAATCGATTCTCTAATTTCCCTTTCTGTATTTTCATTGTTAGTGTATAAGAAAGCCACTGATTTCTGTACATTGACTTTGTATCCTGCCACGTTACTGAATTGCTGTATGAGTTCTAG
>PISX010013221.1:0-57622 GCA_004024625.1 Mellivora capensis | reverse complement strand
ACCCTATGACCCAGCAATTGCACTACTGGGTATTTACCCTAAAGATACAAACGTAGTGATCCAAAGGGGCACGTGCACCCGAATGTTTATAGCAGCAATGTCTACAATAGCCAAACTATGGAAAGAGCCTAGATGTCCATCAACAGATGAATGGATAAAGAAGATGTGGTATATATACACGATGGAATACTATGCAGCCTTGACAGCTTTTGATGGTTTTTAGAGGTTTAGAAGAAACACACTGCACCCAGACCTCCCTTTCAGAGAGAAGCCTCAGTCTGTTCCCTTCTGGGTGCTCCAGAGCACATAAATTCCCCCTTGGCCGCTGGCAGAGCATGTTCTGAGTCGCGGTCCCTGGGGACACAGGAACTCCTGCTTGTACCCAAAACCACAACAGAGCTGGCTGTCTGGGCAGCTCCAGACCGCCAGAGAGGTTCCAAGCAGTGGTTGCACACTGAGATTTTCCCACTGGACCAGGCTGGGAATGCCTAGACTTTCCGGGTCCGAGAGCGCCGGTTTGGCGCCTGCCCGTGCCTCTCTCAAGGGAGGGTGTGGGGCGCGTCTCAGGATCTGATAGCGCAGTGCAGCGCGCACGTGGGGACTGCAAAAAGACTGTGGTTCTGCTGGCTGGTGAGGCTCCCAGCCCCTCGCAGAAGCTGCACCCCACGCACTCTCAGACGCGCTCGTGGCTCAGGGACCAAGACCTGGTTTCTTCGCTGCACTCTCTCTGGGTCAGCGCCATGGGTGGCTGTCCTTGATCTAGGGACTTAAGCCGCTGTCCCTAACCACCCCGATTCCCACAATTTCCCCCATGATCCTTTGCACTTTGTGAGTGATTTCAACCAGACTCCAAGTTAGTGCTGGTCCCCAGTCGATGGGCACTCTCGTATTGGGGTATTACTTTCCAATGGGTCTCCTCTGGTGGCTCCCTCCCCCTTTTGTTTATCTTCCAAAGCCAGTCCGATGTTCCCACTCCACTTTACCTGCCCACTGGCGTCTTCTGCCCCCATAGAGATCCAGATGTGTATAATTCTGATCTCAGGCTGATTTCCTGGGTGATCAGAGTTCTTTGGTAGGTAATCAGCTCACTTTAGGGTACAGGTTGAAAAGGCGCCTCCTCCTAGTTCTCCACCATCTTGTCTCCCTGAGAGAAAGAATCTTAAGCAGCCTCCACACCGAGCACACAGCCAACGTGGGGCTCAGTCCCACAACCCTGAGATCATGACCTGAGTCAAAACCGGACACCCAACCAACTGAGCCATGCACGTGCCCTGGGACGGTTTTCTTTCTTCCTCTATTTCTTCTTTACCAATTTGCATGCCTTTCATTTCATTTTCTTGCCTTCCTGCAATGGCTAGAACTTCCAGCACTAGGTTGAATAATATGAAGAGAGCAACATTCTTGCTGCCTATTTTAGGAAGACAATATTAGGTCTTTTACCTTAGGTTCAGTCTTACCTGTACAATTTGTCAATATTCTGTATAAAGCAGAGGAAGTTTTCTCTATTCCTAACTAACAGAATTTTTATCATTAAATGGTTTGAATTTTGTCAAATGCTTTTCTGTGTCAATTGAACCAATAATATTTTTTTTAATTTTTTTTAAATATTTTATTTATTTATTTGACAGAGAGAGAGATCACAAGTAGGCAGAGAGGCAGGCAGAGAGAGAGGAGGAAGCAGGCTCCCTGCTGAGCAGAGAGCCCGATGCGGGGCTCGATCCCAGGACCCTGGGATCATGACCTGAGCCGAAGGCAGAGGCTTTAACCCACTGAGCCACCCAGGTGCCCCTGAAACAATAATATTTTTTTACTTTGTGGATTACACTAGTTGATTTTTGAATGTTGAATCAGCCTTGTATCTCAGGAATAAACCCTACTTGGTCCTAGTGAATACACATCTAGACCCCATATATTTTTATGTATTGTGTTCTCAGTTTATTACTTTGTTCAAAATATTTTATAATTCCTTTTGTGAGGTCTTCACTGATCCATGGATTACTTATAATCATGTTTAAGTTTCAAATATAAGAGGATTTTTCTGATTTTTTTTGTTTATTATTAAATTAATTCAGTTGCCAACAGTGACCACACTCTAAGATTTTAATCCTCTTATATTTTTTGAAACTTATTTATTTAAAAAATATGTTTGAATGTTATTTAATGTTCCATGTTCAATTGTACATAATATTTTTTCTGCTGTTGTTGGGTGAATAGTTCTACAAATTTCAATTAAGTCAAGTTGATAGTGTTGTTCAAGTTTTTTTTTACTTAATGGATTTTTTATAGCAGTTTTAGATTTATAGAAATAGGAAATTGAAAGTATAGAGTACCCTTATACATCCTACCCACTCCCAAGATTCCCCTATTATTAACATGTTGCATTAGCATGGTACATTTGTTAAAATTGATGAACCAATACTAATACATTATTATTAACTAAAATCCAGAGTTTACATTAGGGTTCACTCTTTAGTATTACACATATTATTCATTTTAACAAATGTATATCCACCATTATGGATACAGAATAGTTTCACTGTCCTAAAAATCCCCTGTGCTCCATCTTTTCAACTTTGCTTTCTTTCCCCTGAATCCTTGGCAACCACTGATCTCTTTATTGTCTCCACAATTTTGCCTTTTCTAGAATGTCATACGGTTGGAATCATATACTGCAGACCTTTTCCAAATTGGTTTCTATCACTTAACAATATGCATTAAAGTATCCTCCATGTCTTTTTGTGGCTTGATAGCTCATGTATTTTTATTACTGAATAATATTCTATTTATGGAGGAAGCACATTTTGTTTATTCATTCACCTATTGAAGGACATCTTGGTGGCTTTCATGTTTTGGCAATTATAAACTAGTATAAACATTTGTGTGCAAATTTTTGTGTGCTGATGTTCAGGTTTTTATATCCGTATCTTTTTTTGATCTACTTGTTCTAACAATTGAAGCATTGAAATCTACGAGAATAATTGCAGATTTGTCTATTTTTATTTTCAGTATTATCAGGATTTGCTTTAAGCACTTGAATCTATTTATTGGTTGCAACATATTTAGGATATCTATGAACTTTTGATGAATTAATTCTTCTGTCATAAAAATGTCTTTGTTTTTCTGTAGTAATATGGCTTATTCTGAAGTATACTTTGTCTAGTATGAGTATAACCACTCTGCCTTTCTTATGATTAGTGTTTTCCTTGGAATATACTTTTCTATCCTTTGAGTTTAGCCTGTATGTGTCTTTATATTTAAAGTCCATTTCCTGTAGAGAGCATATGTTTAGGTCTTGCTTTTTATCTGGTCAAATTAGCTTTTTAATTGGTGTGTTCATGACACTTTATGTTTAATGTAATTTTCAACAGAATTTGGTTCAATTTTACCATTTTGTTCTTTTTTTCTATTTGATTGTGTCTCTTTTTTCCCCATTTTCCCTCTTTTCCTGACTTCATCTGAATTACTTAAACATTTTTAGTATGTTATCTCCTCTATTGGCTTGTTATTATGCTGTTTTATTTTTATTAGTTTCCCTGGTGTTTACATGCTGTACTTCTAACATACTACTATCTACTTCCAAATAATAATTTTGTACTTCATTTATAAATGTTAAGAATCTTATAATAATCATATTCTGTTTTCTTGTCTTTTATTTTATTATTTTTGTCATGTTTTTTGATATATATAAATTCTACACTGTATTTATACTATTTCAGTTTTTAAAATAATCTTTCAAATATTGAAAATAGAGGGACACCTGGGTGGCACAGTCAGTTAAACATCTGCCTTCAGCTCAGGTCATGATCCCAGGCTTCTGGGATCGAGTCCCATGTCACACTCCTTGCTCAAGAGGGAGCCTGCTTCTCCCTCTGCCGGCCGTTGCCCTTGCTTGTACTCTATCTCTGACAAATAAATAAATAAATAAATAAAATCTTATAAAAATAAAATTAAAATACTGAAAATAGAGAAAGAATATATTTACACATATATTTGGCACTTTTTAGTCCTTTGCACATATTCAAGGTTCTGGCATTATTTTTCTTCCTTAAGTACATTTTTAAAAATATTTCTTGTATTGCTGGTCTATAGACAACAAACTGTTTTAAGGATTTGTTGAATACTAAAGCATTTGTTCATTATTTTGCTCATAAATATTTGTGATATTTACACAGAATATCTAATTTTAGTTTGACAGTATTTTTAGCACTTCAAATACCTTTCCATTGTACTCTGGCTTTCTATTGTACTTTTAAAAAAATATTTTATTTATTTATTTGTCAGAGAGAGACAGAGAGAGCACAAGCAGGGGGAGCAGCAGGCAGAAGGAGAAGCAGATTTCCTGCTGAGCAAGGAGCACTACGCAGGACTCAATTGCAGGACCCTGGGATCATGACATGAGCGGAAGGCAGATGCTTAACTGACTGAGCCAACCAGGCACCCCACTGGCAGTGTTTCTGATAAGTAATCCACACATGGTGATTTTTTTCTTTGTCTTCCTTTACAGTTTGTGTCATATTTATCCAACTTCTTTTAAGATTTTCTCTTTATTACTAGTTTTCAGATATTCCATCATTATATGCTTTGGTGTGGTCTTATTTTTATTTGTGTTTTCCTACATAGTTTCAGAGGGTTTCTTAGATCTTTGGGTTTTTCATTTTCCTTGAATTTGGGAACAGTTCTGCCATTACTTTTTTCAAATATATTTTCTGCTCCCTAATTATAGCTATATTAGACATCTTGATATTGTCCCACTGAAGAATTTCTTGATTTTTTCTATTTCTATGCTGCTGACACAATGATCTTTTTTCTGCAGTGTCTAATATGCTGTTAATCTGAACAAATAAAAATTTTATTCAGAAACTATATATTTATTTATTTGTATTATTTTTATTGACATGTAATGTATTATTTGCCCCAAGGGTACAGGTCTGTGAATCATCAGGCTTACACATTTCACAGCACTCACCATATCACATAACCTCCCCAATGGCCATAACCCAACCACCCTCTCCCTAACCCTTCTCCCCTCAGGAGCCTTCAGTTTGTTTTGTGAGATTAAGAGTCTCTTATGGTTTGTCTCCTTCCTGATTCCATCCTTAGAAACTATATTTTTTAATCTTTAAAAGCTTCAATTGTTATCTTTTATATCTGCCATTTCACTCCTTATTATATTAATATTTCCTTTACATCCTTGGGCATATTTATAGTAGCTGTTTCTATTGATTATTTTTTCTCTTGATTATTGGTCATATTTTCCTATCATTTGTGTATTGCTAATAATTTTCTATTAGATACTGGCCATTGTAAATTTTATGTGGTTGAATAACTGAATTATGTTTTGTTCATTTAAAGGGTGCTAGATTTCACTCTGGCAAGCAGATCACCTTAACAGTAGGTTTCACTCTATTATACTATTATTAATGTTGATATAATTTGTATAATATACTTTCAATATTCTCTTAGGTTCACCCTTTCTCTTCTTATATTCAATGTGACTCTTACATAACCATCTTATAGGTTTGCTTTTACTTAGAATAGTGAGGGACAGAGCAGAGATTTAAGTACTAGTCCTAACAATTTCCAACATCTGGACTCTCTGAACTTGAGCTATATTGCTTCCCTAATATTGCAAATCCTCTCTTCTCGGTCTCCATGTTCAAAAACATTTAAGGGATCCACTTGCCTTTTATCTCTCCCATAAAATATTCATCCATACAACAAATATCTATCTTCTCCCCATAGCTGAGGAGGGTGTTAATTTTCTACTGGATAGCTTTCCTTTGTGTTTTTATTTCTTCATAGTTTTTGTTCTCCCCTAATTTCATCTTTCTTATAAAAGATTGACTTACAATGATGACCTCATTAGTCCTTAATATCAGAAACTACATTTTTCCCTTTGCTTCTTTCCTTGTTGGTTTCCAACATCGATTGCCTGATATCTCCATTATGCTCAGTTTTATTCAATATGAGAGAATATATGATTCCTCTTAGAAGAAACAATGGCATTAGGATTTGCCACTAATATATCTAGAAAACAAAAAAAATAAATTATATTTCAGAAAATAGCTAACAGCATCCAGCTGTTCCAATCGTCATTTTGATGGATTTATTACTTATTTTATTAAGAGCATGAAAGCATTAAGAGCCTGAGAGCACTGATTCTGGTGCCCAACAGTTTTGGCCAACTCTAGGTTTTGCAACCTACTAGCTATACGATCTCAGGTAATCTGCTTCACCATCAAGTGGACCCTGGGCAATGATATCTATGATCCCTGAGAGACTGGGAACAAATGAGATTATTCTTATGATTGCTCCAGCCTACTTCCTAGAGAAAGTTTTCAGGCTGCAGTGCAAGGAATGGAAATCCAGGGAGAGCCCAGTGATATACCATAGATCAACATAAGAAGTTAGGAACTAGGGAGGCCAAGGTGCTAGAGTTTGAAGGGCTTACACATTTCATTTTGATACTCTGAAGGGCAGAGTATCAAAAAGAAAAGAGCTCACAGAGAAAGAATTTCGATGATCTACTCAATGTCCTATTTGAATAATTATCTGAGTAGTCTATGGCCATACAACCTTGAACCACCCAATCTCATCTGAATAATTATCTGAGTATTGATCATTAAATGCCTGTGAGAAAACTACCCCACACCAAGAAAAGAACTACCCCAAAATGACTAAAGGGAACAATTTAAGTTCACACATGTTTAGGAATAGTCTATGTTCCTAATAGCCAGACTTGAAGACCTCATAATTCATGGGATATCAGATAGAGTACTCAGAAGGATTTTCCTCATTAGTGGAGTACAATTAACCCTAAACACTACTCTGGTGCAGCCTTAAAAAGATTAAAATCAAGAACCTAAAATATCAAACTGTTTACATGTAATTTAACCGTCGCCCAGAATAAAAACCGATATATTTACATAGATCCAAAAACATCTCGCACTCAAAAGTTAAAATTAACAATATCTGACATCCAAACAATACCCAGGCCTGCAAAGAAGCAGGAAAATCTAACCCACCATGAGGAGAAAAATCCATCAAAACTGACCAAGATATGAAAAAGATGGCAAAATTAGACAAGGGCATTAAAAGAGATATTATAACTGAATTGCAAATGTTCAAGAAGCTGTGGGGCACCTGGGAGGCTCAGCTTGTTAAGCTTCTGCCTTCAGCTCAGGTCATGACCTCAGGGTCCTGGGATTGAGTGCCACAAGGGTTTCCTGTTCAGCGGGGAATCTGCCTTTCCCTCTCCCTCTCCCCCTCCTCCACTCCGTTCATGCTCTCTCCCTCAAATAAATAAATAAATAAATAAATAAATAAAGTATTTTTTTTAAAGCTAGAGGAAAGTCTGAATATGTTTAGTAGAGACATGGAATATAAAAATATATGAGAGACCCAAACTGAACATCTAGAGTTTAAAAGCTACAATGTCTGAAATGGAAAACATGTTAGACCTTGTTAAAGGCATATTAGACATTGCAGAAGAAAAGATTAGTGAAGATGAACACATAGCAATAGGAATAATTCAAAATGAAGTATAGAGGGGAAAAGACTGAAAAAAATGAACAGAGCATTACCAGGTTGTTGGACAACAATATTAATGATTACTCTAAATGGATATGGTCTAAGCCCTCTAATCACATGACAGAGATCATCACAATGGATAAAAAACAAGACTCAGCCTCTAATATCTGAATATCTGAAGAGAGGGTTGGTTGCACACACACAAAACCACAAATGCATATTGGAATAAAAAAGGCCTTTTTGTTAAAAATATACATATACCATGGTCCAAGCATCACTAAGATAGTACTCACATAAACTAGTCCTCTAAATCAAGCAGATAGTTTTCATGTACACATCTGTAGGAGACAAACTGGGATATCGCCACATTAAGCACCCAGTGAAATCTATAGTGATGTGGTAGGGTAAGGTGGCGGGGGGGTGGTGTGAGGCTCACCCCAGCAGAGGAACAGTGTTGGCTTGTGGCACGTACTTTGGATGCTACTTCCAGCTACCAATGGGAATCTGAAGGACTTGTATCCCGCATGGGCTGATGAACATAAGAAGCAGTTAAGCACAGCTCACTCACATGCTCTTTACCTCTTTTGGTTCTCACAGCAACCCTGGAAATTATCATCTCCATTTTACCAATGAACAGAGTAAAGTGAACTGAGGGATTGTCATGGTACTAACTACTAGGTTTATATTACTAGCTAAATAATCCAGAAGTAATTTGATATTTATTATTATTGTTTGTTGCTTTTTCAACAGTTTTCATAAAGTCCCTCACTATCTTTGATTGACACATTTAGTTTGCTTCCCCTTTTAAAAATTAAAGCTTAATATAATTAGAAAGTAAGGAATATTTATTAGAGGAAATAATGAAAACCTAAAATTGACTTATACTCATGTAATCTCAGTAAACAGGATGTTGAAAATAAGATTTAAACTTTTTCTTAACACATTTTCTCTTCTGTTCCAAAGCAACAACAACATAAGCTACTTTAGAATGCATATTTTACAATCCGAAACAAAATAAAGCTCTTTTCATTTGTGGGAAAATGATTATTGGCATACATCTGAGGATTTCTCTCTTCATACAAAATTCACTAAACAGAAACTATTTTTTGTCAGCTTGTGCAAGGAAAGAGTAATTTTCTAAACACACAAATTGTAAGTTTTCAAACAACATTTGGGAGAAAATTTAAAACCCAAATAAATATTAAGATTTTTGAATTGATAAGGATGTCATATTTATTTGGTTATGTATATCACTTAGAAAGCATTACAACTGTTTATACATGATATAGTAACTCCATTATATGCAATCTGATTGAAAATTTTAAAATGGAGCCCTTCTAATCAAAATCAGCATGTTTATTACGTGATATATGGGATGTCAGGAAAGGAGACAGAGATTAGACATGGGATTTTGTCCATTTCATTCATGTATGCTAGTCCTTTTTCCACTCATGGGACTTTTAAGTTTCATAGATAAATAGTTCTGTCCTGTTTTATTAAATATATTCACTCAATGGTCCTAAATTTGCCAACTGAGAGTGGACCTGCTAAAATGTGATGACTTATTTTCAGTTTTGAAAAACAGAAGCTAATTGAAAGTTGGTCAAATGTGATCCAATTAGTTTTGATGAGCGGAGAAGAAAGATGAAAAAATAAACATAAAAAGCTAGCTGTCTCATTGGAAGGCTTTGAAAGAGGAAGTATTCCTCTTAAGAGGCTGTGAGCCTGGCTTTATCATAAGTAAATATAATATTAAAAGAATTTACAAGTATTTTCTTTGGATAACTGACTCACTTATGGTTTTGTTTATATTCTTCCTTTTATTTTTTGCATAATCCAAATCTGTATAATGATCTTGTATTACATAAATTATAGTAGTACATTTTTAAAAGTTTTTATTTATTTATTTGACAGAGAGAGATCACAAGTAGGCAGAGAGGCAGGCAGAGAGAGAGGGGGAAGCAGGCTCCCTGCTGAGCAGAGAGCCCGATGTGGGGCTCGATCCCAGGACCCTGAGATCATGACCTGAGCTGAAGGCAGAGGCTTAACCCACTGAGCCACCCAGGCGCCCCTAGAAGTAGTACATTTTTAAATGTTCCTCGCGGAAACTTTTAAAACATGAGGGTGCAAAGAAATAAATCACCCATACAGATCAAATAATTGTTTGTACATTATTTTAGATAAGTTACAATTAAGAAATTTAATATTAATAATCAAATTAACAAAAGAATAATTAAATGATTGTTATTAAATATTTACTATAGGGGAACCTGGGTGGCTCAGTCAGTTAAGCATCTGCCTTTAGCTCAGGTCATGATCCCGGACTCCTGGGATGGAGCCCTGCATGGGGCTCTCTGCTCAGAGGGAGTCTGCTTCTCCCTCTTCCCTGTCCCTCCTCCCCACCCCCGCTTGTGCTTGCACACTGTCTCTCTCGTTCTCAAATAAATAAAATCTTTTAAAAAATAATAAATAAAATAAAATATTTACTGTATCAGGGACCATACTAGAAACTGAGCTCCAAGGTGATTAAGATAAAATCATTGGTGTAAAAGGGCACAGGCTTGCACAGAAATGATAATGCCTAGCTTATTTAATAATTTATTACTTGTTAATAATAGATTCATGATAATGCATTAATTTAATAGGATATTTGGAAAGATAAAAAGCAGTACTAGAGGGATGCCTGGGTGGCTCAGTCGGTTAGGCAGCTACCTTCAGCTCAGGTCATGATCCCTGGGTCCTGAGATCGAGTTTCATATTGGGCTCCCAGCTCAGCAGGGAGCCTGCTTCTCCCTCTGCCTGCTGCTCTCCCTGTTTGTGCTCACTCACTCTTTCTCTCTCTCTGACAAATAAATAAATAAAATCTTTTTTAAAAAAGCAGTACTAGTTTATAGATACATATTGATTTTTAATGCAATCTTTGGAATTATATTTCAGAAAGGTATATTCATTGTATTATCAAATAAACAAGGTAATTTAGACCACAGTTGTAAAATGCCATAATCACTGTTAGTATTTCCCTACTATGTTGTCATAACTCTGATGCATCACCTGAGGAACTATCAAAACAGTAGTACCTGATCAGATGATTCAAGAGGTAATAATGGGGGTTGAAAGTGGGAAGGGCACCCAAGTGTCAGCATTTTTAACATTTTCCCTAGGTAATTATGATGCAAGTAAGGGGTCTGTGATTACGTAAACATGGGTATATAAAAGGTTTTTAAAAATAAATTACAGGGGTGCCTGGGTGGCTCAGTCGTTAAGCGTCTGCCTTCAGCTCAGGTCATGATCCCAGGGTCCTGGGATCCAGCCCCGCATTGGGCTCCCTGCTCTGTGGGAAGCCTGCTTCTCCCTCTCCCACTCCCCCAGCTTGTGTTCCCTCTCTCACTGTGTCTCTCTCTGTGTCAAATAAATAAATAAACAAATCTTAAAAAAATAAAAAGATTTAAAAATAAATTAAAGATCTTGGGGGTGCCTGGGTGGCCCAATCAGTTAAATGACCAAGTCTTGGTTTTAGCTCAGGTAATGATCTCATGGTGTGAGATCAAATCCTGCATTGGGTCTCTCCCTCCCCCTCTGCCTCTCTTCCTGGCTTGCTCTTGCTCTCTAAAATAAGTAAAATCTTTTTTTTTTAAAGAAGAAATTACAGATTTTGGTGCATCTCTTATTTTATTTTATGAGAGAGAGCGAGAGAGCATGTGAGAGTGAGCAGGGGGAGGAGCAGAGGGAGAGGGAGAAAGAGAATTCAATCTGACTCCACGCTGAGGTCAGAGTCCGACGCAGAGCTCCATCTTGAGACCATGAGATCACGCCCTGAGTTGAAACCAAGAGTCAGGACAATTAACTGACTGCGCCAGTGAGGTGCCCCAGAAATTATAGATTTTGGTTTAGACTTTTCTTGCCATGTTCCTCTGAAAATTAAAAGTAATACTTTCCAAGTAACTACTTGCCTTAGTACACTTAATTAAGGATAGTCCATTAGGAACAATATTAAGCTGGGTTCCTAACTCCATTATAGTTAACTAGTCAAAATGCATAATTAAGTATCTGCTATATCAGGCACTACACTAGAAACTGAGCTCTAGGATGTTTAAGACATAATTGTCTTAAGTAGGGCATGCACTCACTTAAAAATTATAATGCCAAATAAAATATTTAATATAATGGCAAATATTTAATAGTTTTTAAGAACTTACAAATCAATTTCATGTTTCAGATGTGGAAGGGATAAAACAGGAGTGTTTCAGCTTAAAAAATGTGTCCGCCTAATGTAATTTGGATATCTTCTGGGTAAGTCTGTTAAACTGGTTGGGTAGGCCTGCCCAAATTCTCTTTTGAGAAAATCCCCCCAAAGGGTAAAAACACAGGCGAAACAAAGCTTTCAGCCTGTTTGTGTTTGGGAGGTTTGAAGTAATGTAATTCCAGACACATGATGGTGGGACATCTAGGTATATCTCCTGAGCTAGGGCCCAACATATTCATGTCTGAGTTCTCTGAAGAGGAAGAGCACAAAAATAATACCAAAGAGGGCTGTTTTGTTAAGAACCAACGAAAGACCAAAAACCATAGGAATGGTACTCATTTGAATATAACTTTAAAGGTGGGGGAGAAAGACATTCTCCAGACTTCTATAGGAATCAAAGGGGGAAGGTTTAGCTCACCAGGGACTCAAGAGAAATCAGTGGGTTTTTATTACCTTGAGGACTCCTATCAGCAATGGAAACAGAATCAGAAGCCAGAAGGTGGTTAAGTATGCTTCACCAACATGGTACTAATTAGGGGAGAAGTATAGCAAATATCAGAGAAATAACAAGGTGGAAGCCATCTATTTTTGCCCTTTGGACTTCAGAGCATTGGTGAAAACTCCCTTTAGTCCTTCCCAAGTACCTGATGGAGTTACATAGCAGGCAGCCCAACAGAGTTCCACACCTCATTTATTCCACTCAGCTGCCCTGTAAAGCAAGCATTATTCCCCATTTCACAAAAAAAGATTGATTTTTAAAAGGAACGTATCTCAGGGCACCTGGGTGGCCCCGTCAGTTAAGCATCTGCCTTTGGCTCAGATCATGATCTCAGGATCCTGGGATGGAGCCCGGCATCAGGCTTCCTGCTCAGTGGGGAGCCTGCTTCCCTCTCTCCCTCTGCTGCTCCCCCTACTTTTCTCTCTCTGTAAAAACATAGAAAATCTTTTTTAAAAAATATTAAAATAAAGGAATATAGATGTAATAAAGGGAGGGTTTATTCTTCCAGTTAAAACTGGAAAATTCTTGGGACGCCTGAGTGGCTCAGTTGGTTGAGCGGCTGCCTTCGGCTCAGGTCATGATCCCAGCGTCCTGGGATCGAGTCCCGCATCCGGCTCCTTGCTCGGCGGGGAGCCTGCTTCTCCCTCTGCCTCTGCCTGCCACTCTGTCTGCCTGTGCTCTCTCTCCCTCTTTCTCTGACAAATAAATAAATTTTAAAAAACTGGAAAATTCTTAAAGTTCACTCTTAAAGTTTTTTGAACCAGTATTATGTACCTGTACTATATTTGGACTTCCTGAAAATATTTTTGCTTCTAAAACTCCAGATAATAAAAGGAAAAAGTCACATATTATCCAACTACAGAGAAATGGGACCTAATTAACACCTGAGACATCTTATTTCTGATTGGGTGGGGTCACAGAATATATATGCTTTTAAATGAAACAATAATAAATGTATAGATTGCTTTTTAATTGCTTTATTAACTTGACACTTTTTCATGCAATTGGGCAACTCTACTGTTGACAGAAACTTAGACTGGGTGCCAAGGCAATCTTCAAATGGAATCTGGTAACACAGAATCCACCTGACACACGGAAATTACATAAGGTTCACAGCAAAGAGATCAGTAAAGGTATCAGGAAAATGCAAGGAAAAAGAAAACAGTGTTGAATCACAGTATTAATCTCATGGAAAATGGCAGGAATCAAGGCATAAGGCAAAATTCATCATGATGGTCATGGTGATTAGAGAGCTCCCCCATCAGGATACGCAGACAATTCCTCAACTGCAGCTCCCTAAGTTTTCTCCTGATTTCTCTCATCTCCTCCATGAACATTTCCATATCATCTCCATCTCCACCCATCCCATCATTGACCTGCCTATTGGGTATGGCCCATCGGAAATTAGGAGCAAGTCGGCGAGCCTGTCCCCGTCTATTATTTCCTGCAGGTTGGTGTCCTTCTCCCCCTCCCAAAGGGCGGTCTTCCTCTCCATTCTGCATGGGCTGCTCCATTTCTTCGTTTTCCTGGTGGATATTTGCCATGAGATTTTTTTTTTCCTGGTTGTTTTCCTTTGAACACAAGTAAGACAAAGGCAAGGAGAGAGACTGAATGCTTGGTGCACTGACCAACAGAATTCAGAGCTCTGATATCTAAGGTTTTGTAAATTTTCATTTTTTTCCCCACCTTAGGAGCTTCAGGCGTCCTCTAGGAGGCCTCCGAATCGAGCCCCTCCCTCCAGCTCTCTCCTTTTCCCCCACCCCCAAAGCCCACCATTTTTCCTTTCCCAAGATTCTTTCCCGGAGCTCCGCAAGCACCAAAATGGAGGACGTGGGGGGGGCGGGGAGGAGATGGGGTAAATGGAAGGGGGGTCTCAAACTGGGCTCTGCACCCGCCCCCCACACTGTGCCCCGCACCGACCTGGGCCTATCCTTGCTGTCTCCTCCTTCTCCGGATTCTCGCCGTGAGTGCGCCGCCGCGACACTCGACACTTACACCCGCAGACCTGCAGAGGGCCGACGTGGAAAGAGCGGAGGCTGTGGCCAAGCGCTTGGCGCCGACCCGCCACCACCTGGTCCCTTCCGGGGCCCGGGCCCCCCTACCACCCCCATCTGCATCTCCCGCCCTCACCCCTAACCCCCCCCCCCCCCACCCCGCCCCGGAGGTTCACCATTTTCCTGTAAGAACTTGGGGGTGATTTCCAATCGCTTTTAGTTGCTCTGCTGCCCTCCCGGCCGCCCCAGCACCCCCACCCCAGGGGGCCACTACAGATGTTCCCCAGAATGCCGGTTGTGGAGAAAGCTGGTAGGGACCCGCTGCGCGGATCCCCTGCGCCGGCCTCCGGGGTAAGCCGATCACAGCCGCCCTGGCCTCGGCGCGCGGGCTCCGGAGCCCTTACCTGCTCCGCTTTCCTCGGGCCCAATGCCAGCCCGCCAGGCGCAGGACAGCGGGGAACCGGTACCCAAACGCGAGTGACGACTGCAACGAAGGCTGCGTCGCTCTGCAGCTCCAGGTCACGTGAGGGCCCCGCGTCACCAACGCGCTCGCCCCCCCAACTCCAGTGGCTTGTGCGGCGGGAGTACCCGCCCCCACCCATAGCCTCGCGCACATGCACAGGCAACCCCCTCCGCCTGTTTCTGCTCAGCTGCACCGCGCACTGCCCGGTCACTCAGTTTGGTCCTCTCCAATTTGAGGGTCGGCTAGTGCCTCACCCCTCTGCGGTTGGAGTCTACCCTTCTCCGGTTACCGGGTCGGTCTGCAACAACCTCCACCCCTTCCACTCCTGCCCCGGGCCTTGAGTTTGGACTCTTCTGGTTTCTCTCCCCTTTCGCTGGCCGCCCCCACCCACCCTCAGGTGCGCCGCCACCATTGCCATTGCGTCCCCTGAATTCAGATCCCTAGGAAATTTAGAATGAGGGCTGGGGTGGGGTGAGAGCCCGAGACTTGTCAGAAAGAGAGGCCAGGAGACAGAGTGAATTCTTCCAAAGAATTTCTCTTATTTCCTTTTAAAAAAATGAGCATGCCTCAAAAAATTAAAAAATTGCGAGATTGCACTTTTGAAAGAAACGCTTCATCTTGCAGGATGAAAAAGCCTCATTTTTCCCCATTATATTCACCTGTATCACACAGAAAATATTTTCTGAGTTCCACACATTAACATCCCTTTTGAAACATGCTAGCTTGTTTCAAATTTCTATTTTGAAAAAAGAGGCATCTTTATGTAAACAGTTGGTGTTTTCAAAACGATCTGTAAAGTAAATCTTTAGGGAGAAGTCCACTTGTCAGATATTCGCCATTTAATGTAAATCTGTGGTGTTTCTGATACCATAGTCTTTGGAGAAAAGCCTTTTTTACTCCCTGTTTTCCTTTACAAACTTTCCAAACCAATCCTACAAATATCTTCTTACAATGATCAGAAGTATACAATATGCAGAAGTTAGCTCCACAGCCATCTGCCTTTTGATGTAAATGAAATAAATATTAGAAATAAGCAGAGGATGATGATCTTACTGATACGTGGAATTTAAGAAAGAAGGCTGAGGATCATAGGGGAAGAGAGGAAAAAATGAAATAAGACGAAACCAGAGAGGGAGACAAACCATAAGAGACCTTTAATCTTAGGAAACAAATAGGGTTGTGGGAGGGGAAGGGGGCGGATGGGGTAACTGGGTGATGGACGCTGGGGAGGGTATGTGTTGTAACGAGCACTGGGTATTATAGAAGACTGATGAATCAGTCTGTTGTACCCCTCAAACAAATAATTATATGTGAATTAATTAAATTTAAATTTAAAAAGAAAGAAGCAGGGGGTATATGAAGCAATTGAATTTGAGACTGAAATTCACCTTAAGTGTAAATGTTCCTTTCACCACCTTGAAGTAACTTAACAAATTTTATTACAGTTAGAAAACAAATGTCTTTAGGAAAGCAGCATTTATTATTAAAAGAATATTTAGTAGGTGTTTGTTGTGATAAAGGAACCAAAAGAGTTACATGCACTGAGACCAGACAGCCCTATTTTAATAAACAAAAGTGACTAAAAATTTGGGGAACAAGATTGAGATTTAGTTAAAGAATCCCATTACCCAGTAGAAAAAGGGGGAGGAGCTTGACAGAAAGAGCACTATTGAGACAGCTATTGGGGGAAAAAAACCTGTTGTGTAATTTTGCCTTAACTAGTTATCCCTTAATCGAACCGTGGAGATGTCAGATTAGTATCCCATCAGAGGAAGCTCTTTGCTGAAATCTTTTTCCATGTCACCATTATATAGCTTACATGTATTTGGCTGGAAATGCGCCCAGTTGTATTGTAGTTATTATCCTATTTTTCTCTCATTATCCCTTCCTGCATGAATTCCAGGTTTGGGAGATGGCAGGCTCTGTGTGGGTATCTCTGTTCCAGCCTAGAATATTTCTGTGTGTCTTCTTGAGGCTTAGTTGCTGCAATCTTACTATAGTTCTCTTTTTCTCTAAATTTAAGCAATTACTGATAAATTGAAACTAAGTATTAAGAATATAGGAAATTACTCCTACTCTAACTTGTCTGAAATAATAACAGAGCTATAAGACTAAGATGTCTGAATGTGAAAGCAACTAATATTCAGCACCTCATTATCTATTAGAGAGCTTTTATTTATTTCAAGGACTACAAATATCTTGAGACACCAGAGACCCATGACCATTTGCTCTTGTTGTTTAAGACTCTGGTGGAAAAGAAGTTCTGTCCTGTATAGTTTCCTAAAGTGATTAATTGAGTTGGACTATATATGGGCCAAGAGCATTCCCTTGACCCTTCTAGCTTCAGATTTTAGCTAGTACCATTCCTACCTTCCCTTAGACTTTGAGGAGTATGAACTTAGAGGAGTAGTAGGAGACTTACTTATCATTGTTGATGAGATGACTTTACCTTGCCTGACTGTTACTAGTCCCATGTAAATTCCACTGATAATACAATTTTAGCACCTCGCAAGGTCCGAGGGCCCAGTAGACTCTTTTGGGTCAAGGATTGTGGCTCACATGGTCACAGGTAACATATATGTGAGTGAAGCAAGCTGAGCATGAATCTGGTTAAACTGGAGAGCACATGCTCTATCAGTATGGGACAGTCTTATTGTTTGTTTTTTCACCTTTTCTCACAGTTGCCCAATTCCATTTGCCTGACTTGATAACCCATTGGCTTCATGACTGTTGTGTGCCTGTGACTGTCATCTGCAGCATAATAAGTAGCCCTTCCAAGTTTCTACTGATAGGTAACAACTTTCCCAAAATTCACTGGTGTAAACTACAACTGCTTTTATGCTCACAGATTCTATGAGTCAGAAATTCAGAAAGTACATATCAGGGACTACTTTTCTCTGCTTCAGGACATCTGCAGCCTCAGCTACAATAGCTTGGCTGAGGATATCTTGAAAGGCTATAGTGACTCAAACAGCTGAATCCTACAACAGCTGAGACTGAGATGGCTTAAGGACAGGTTCATTTGGGACTATCAGCCAAAGTTCCCGTATATAGCCTGTTCATCATGGCCATCTCAGGGCTTTTAAAGCAAGTCTTCCTGTAAACGAGGTGGAAGCTATATGGCCTTTTATGACCAAACCTTGGAAGTCACGTGGGATCAAGTTTGATACTCCACTGGTCAAAATAATCATAAGTCCTCTTCTAAGATTCAAGGGGAGGGACTATAGATTCCAACTTTTGATGAAAGGAGTGCCAAATAACTGGTAGCCATGTTTTAAAACCATCACACACCTTACTGGTATGTGCCTCTTACAATCCTTTTTTTACCCTCCAGCTAGACAAGGCAGTCAATATGTTAAGTGACACCTGTTTGATTACAGTTATTAAGTACAAAATAATTTTTGAGTAGGGCCTAACATGGAATTTCCACAGCCTTGTTCCACCCATATTTTTCCTACCTTAAAGATTTCTAAGAAATTAATTTTTTAAAGAGATTTTATTTATTTATTTATTTATTTATTTGTCAGAGAGATTGAGAGAGAGCGAGCGAGCACAAGCAAGGGGAGCCACAAGCAGAGGATGAAGGAGGCTCCCTGGCAGGCAAGGAGTCTGACGTGGGACTTGATCCCAGGACTCTAGGATCATGACCTGAGCCAAAGGCAGTGGCTTAAGCAACTAAGCCACCCAGGTGTCCCCTAGGAAATTAATTTTTACTAGAAAAAAGTAGGATGTTTGTCTACAATTATCCACCTGTGTACTGATTGGGTATTGATGTACAAAGTCATCAGAAAGGATTGGAAATAGAAAAAAATAAATTGTGAGGCCAAAAGAATGCATTAACCAACTTACAGAACATTAGATTTTATAGTCATGTTTTCTATATCTTTGCCTAATTTTGGATTTACAGAGTATGATTCATAGTATCACTGGCAGTCCTAAGCTTTCACAGATCATGTATTGTTAAAACTAGAACAACCTCGGAGCACCTGGGTGGCTCAGTCGGTTAAGCATCTGCCTTCGGCTCAGGTCATGATCCTGGGGTACTGGGATGGAGCCCCTGCATTAAGGCTCCCTGCTCAGCAGGGAGTCTGCTTCTCCCTCTCCCTCTGCCCCCCATCCTCTCTCTCTCTCACTCTGCTCTCTATCTAAAATAATTAAATAAAATATTTTTTAAAACCTTAGAATTATTTTCATTCAAGAGGCTATTTTAGAAATTGGGAAACTGAGAAAAAGTAAGAGGCTTACCTAAATTTACCAAAGAAGATAGTGGCAGAACTAGAAATAGAGCCACCTATGCTTTCTTGGATAATACTGTTGATTTGTTTATATATCTGTGTGTATATATATACATATATATGTATATATATATACAATATGCATAAACCTACAAGGTATGTGATATATATATGTATACATATGTGATATATATATGTGTATATATACACATGTGTATATATACATATATATATCACATACCTTGTAGGTTTATGCATATTGTATATAAAATTAAAGGAAATGCACTAATATTTTATTTATAAGTGCTCTTGGCTTTTGTGGTGATGGGTGATAAGCTATAATAATAAATCTTCTAATTTATGATTATCCACATTTTCCAAATATTATTCTACAATAAATAAAGAGAATAAACAAGATCTGAGAATAAGCAAGAAATTATTTTTAAAGACTAGTAAAACCAATAATTTTTGTGTGTTGGTAGTACAGATGATTTTTATATATCTCTAACAAAAGAGTAAACTCTGTCACACACACATAGGCACACCTCTTCCCATTCTTCCTTCTTCCTCCTCCCCTTATACCCTTATTCCAACTCCTGAGTTAGGGACTACATTTCCTATCATGTGTCTGAGACTCAAGCATTAGTCACATGACAATATCTTGTACCATATTTTATACTTAAAAACCTATGCCTAGTGACTTGATGCCCTTGCTTCTCACTCATCCCTTCCCATTTAGCTGTCCTCATCTTTGAGAAGAAAAATGCATTTCTGATGCTGATCATCAGGTGTTGATTACCCCTATCAGCTAAATTATCTTCAAGGAAAATGTATCCTTTTTGTAAGTAGAAGAAAAAATAATTATTTTTCTTTTAAATTCAGGTTATGAAATAGCATGTACAGAATTATCCCAGTTTTTAAAAACATATAAATATGAAGAAAATAAGAAAATAAACAACATGACCTAGCAATTGCACTACTGGGTATTTACCCTAAAGATACAAATGCAGTAATCCGAAGGGGCACATGCACCCCAATGTTTATAGCAGCAATGTCCACAATAGCCAAACCATGGAAAGAGCCTAGATGTCAGTCAACAGATGAATGGATAAAGAAGATGTGATATATATATATATATTGCAGCCATCAAAAAAACCCGAAATGTTTCCATTTGCAACAATGTGGATGGAACTAGAGGGTATTATGCTAAGTGAAATAAGTCAGTCAGAGAAAGACAATTCTCATATGATCTCACCGATATGAGGAATTTGAGAAACGAGACAGAGGATCATAGGGGAAGAGAGGGAAAAATGAGACAAGATGAAACTAGAGAGGGAGACGAACATAAGAGACTCTTAATCTCAGGAAACAAACTGAGGGTTGCTGTGGGGTGTGGAGGGAAGGGATATGGTTATTGGATGATGGACACTGGGGAGGGTGTGTGCTATGGTGAGTGCTGTGAATTGTGTAAGACTGATGAATCACAGACCTGTACCCCTGAAACAAATAATACATGATATGTTAATAAAAAATTAAAATAAAAAAAGATAAACAGCATTGGGATGCCTGGGTGGCTGAGTCAGTTAAGCATCTGCCTTTGGCTCAGGTCATGATCCTGGGTCCTGGGATTGAGTCCTGCATTAGGCTCCTTGCTTAGCGAGTAGCCTGCTTCTCCCTCTGCCTGCCACACCCCCTGTTTGTGTTCTCTTGCTCTCTCTCTCTCTGACAAATAAATAATAAAATATTTTTTTAAAAAAGAAAAATAAGCAGCACTTATATAAATGCTGATATATGCCTGGCATTTTGTGTGTGTGTATATATATATATACACATACATTAATATATACACATATATTATTGTATTATATTATACGTATTCATGTATAATATATACATGTATGATGTACGATAATATATATATAATATATATTATATATACTCATTATTGCATTTTATTCTCCCCCAAATCCTATGAGATAGGTGCTAAAATACTATCCTCCCATTTTATAAATAAGAGTATAAGACAGCAAGGGTAAGAATAGATAGGAAATGATAGAACAGGAATTCAAATTCATATAGCGTGGTTCCTAAGTCCATGCTCTTAACCTCTACTCAGTTTCATTTATTAATAAGTCCCAAATCTATATCTCATTCATTCTTTTCTCCATCCATTGTTTAAGCCCTTTTCTGTGCTAAGCACTGCCTGCCCATTTCATCTTTCAGTCTCACTACCTTATTTAGGAGTGATTCTAAGGATATAGGACTTTGCATTTAATAAAAATGTAAGAACTATACTTTCAGTTCAACCATAATTGATTGAGCATCTACTACATGCCAGGCAAGGCCCTGGGGATATAAAAGAGAACACAGTAGATATAGCTTTTGTATTCCTTTGGAGTTCATGATTTAGTGGGAGAAAACCAGAGAAAGTATAATAAGCACTGAAGGGGCAGTTGGAGTACTTAAGAGAACTTAATCCATTTGCCAAGGAAGTCTTCCAGGAAGAAGCAATGTGAAGAAGGTCAATTTCTGGAATGACAGCATGAGGAGTTCTATAGACCTGCTCCCCAGTGAAACTGTTAAAATAACGAAAACAAAACAAAACAATTTAAAGCCTCTGAAAATTGTCTTAAGGGCATATATCAAGTAGATATATCTATATCTATATATATTTATATATATATAAATATATAAATAAATAAATATATATAAATATATATATAAATAAATATAAATGTATATATGTATATATATATACATATATATAAATAGAAACATCTATTTAAGAGAATCTATTAAAATTCCATAAGAGGGGCGCCTGGGTGGCTCAGTCTTTAAGCATCTGCTTTCGGCTCAGGTCATGATCCCAGGGTCCTGGGATCAAGCCCCACATCGAGCTCCCTGCTCAGGGGGAAACCTGCTTCTCCCTCACCCACTCCCCCTGCTTGTGTTCACTCTCTCACTTTGTCTCTCTCTGTCAAACAAATAAATAAAATCTTTTTTTAAAAGTCCATAAGAAAGTGAGAGTCTAGTATTTGAACTTAGACCTCTCCCTACCTTCTCACTCCCTTCTCAAGGAGGCATAAACTGCACTCCTAACCTTCAGCGAAGAACATAGAGCATCCTCTTCCTACAGCACCCAGGTATGGATCTTTCTTCCTGGGATCAGGAGGACATCAGCATTTCTCATCCTGCCCTAACTACTTATATTGTAAGGTTAAGCTCCAGGTGAGTACATTTGAGAGGTGAGTGCTCTCTCCTTCCAGCAAGCCCCCACTGATAGAATGGAGGCTGTCCTGTGAGTGTGACATCACTGAGAATACTGGGGCCCTATTCCCTCCTGGCTTAGCTCATAAGGTATGGTTTCACACTATGAGAAGCAAGCTGAGAGGACCTCAGGCTGCTGTTTCCTCCCTACCTCCACTGAGAGGGCATTCTTGAAAATAATAGATGAATCAGTCAGCCATTAGAGAAGCCTAACATCTGGGACTGGTCAGGGCTGGTGCTTTTGTAAGTACTCCTCAGTTCCCCACCCCACCCTTAGGTGAGACACGATGGCTAGTGGGGCTTGGAGTTGGATATTTCCCTTCCTCCAGACCAGCTGGTCTGTGATAAAATTCTAATAGTTTAGGCTTCGTGAAAGTTTCTCTTGAGTGGAAAGCCTTCTTAGGAAGACTAGAGTGTTCCAGTTGTATTTAAATACAGTGACTTGGGCGCCCGGCTAGCTCAGTCAGTAGAGCATGAGACTCTTAAATACAGTGACTTTTCCCCCTCCCCATGCCAGAAACACGAAGGAATTTTCTAGAGTATTTACTGTGAGAACCTCATAGGGCTCCTGGAGGTAAAACTCATAAAAGTGTGGGAACACCTTCCTAAGACTGGCCTATCTGGAGTTTTAACTCTCAGATTTGTCCCCATTGACCTTCTGGCAATTTGTCAATTGTAGTTTAGGTTTTTCTAATAATTCAACAATAGTAGATAATTCAATAAAAATAAAATAAAAGATAATTCAACAAGAATATTTTGGATACTTTAATATCCCCCTTTAGTATAAATAGGCCAAATGGGAAGAAGATCAACCAGGAAATAAAAGGCTTGAGGACACTATGCACTAACTAGACCTAATAAATATGTAGAATATCCCACCCAACAACAGCAGAATGGACATTCTTTGAGTACACATGGAATGTATCATGGTAGACCATGTGGTAGTCCATAAAACAAACCTCAAATAAATTTAAGGGTTAGAAATAGTATAAGATATGTACTTTAACCACAGTGGAATAATATTTCATATCAATAACAAAAAATTAGAAAACTCATGAATATCTGGAAATTAAGCAAAACACTTAAATGGACAGTGCATAAAAGAACAAATCAAAAAGGAAGTCCTTTTTGGCAGGCAGGAAATACTTTGAAATGAATGAAAATGAAACATAACATATGACATAGCAAAACTTATGGAATGGAACTTTGGTATCTTAAGTTACAATATACCAGAACTTATGGGATGTAGCTAAACCTATGCTTAGAAAGAAATATACAGCTTCAAATGTCTATATTAAAAAAGAAGAAAGATTTCAAATCAATATCCTAACTTTCTACCTTAAGACACTGGGCATAAAGATGAAATAAACATAAAGCAAGCAGAAGATATGATAATAATAAGTAGAGCATAAATTAATGAAATGGAAAATGGAAAGAGAGAAAACTAGTGAAGCAAAAGCTGATTCTTCAAAAAGATCAACAATATATTGACAAATCTTTGCTAGACTGATGGGGATGTGAGAGAGAGAGAGAGAACTCATTTTACTAGAATCAGAAATGAAAGAAGGGGTCATTACTACTGACCTTATAGATATGAAAAAGGATTATAAAGGAATAATATGAAATACGGTATGACATTACATTAGATAAATTAGATGAAATGGACAAATTACCCAAAAAGCACAAGCTGCCAAAACCATATCAAGAAAAAATAGGCAAACTGAAAAGACCTATAACAAGTGAAGAAATCAAATTAGTAGTAGTTGTAATAATAATAATATTAGTGATAATAAAACTCCCCATAAAGGAAAGTGCAAGCCCACATGGCTTCACTCCTGAATTACCAAACATTTAAAGAAGCTTTCACAGACTTCTAAAAAAGAGAAAATAAGAGAATACTCCTCTCATTTTATGAGACCAGCATTACCCTAATACCAAAAGCAAACAAAGATATTGCAAAATAAAACTGTAGACCAGAATCTCTTATGAACATGGATGCAAACATCGCCAACAAAATATTAGGAAGACAAACTTGGCAACATATAAAAACAATTGTACATCATGACTATGCAGGATTTCTCCCAGAATGCAAGGTTGGTTTAACATCCCCAAATCAGGAACTTCCTCAACATGATAAAGGGCATTACTTAAAAAACACTGATGACATCACACTTAATGCTGAAATACTGGATGCCTTACCTTTAGGATCAGGAACAAGACAAAGATGTGTATTCTTACCACTTTTCAACATTGCTCTAAGGGTTCTAGCCAGGGCAATTAGGCAAGACAAAGAAATAAAAGCCATCCAGATTGAAAAATAAGAAGTAGAACTGTATTTACAGATGACATGATCTTGTATGTAGAAAGTTTTATGGGATGCACTCATACACTAATAGAATAAACAACTTCAGCATGGTTACAGGATGCAAGATCAATATACAAAACTCAGTTGCACTTCTATACACTTATAATGAACAATCTGAAAAGGAAATTAAAAAAGGAATTCTATTTATAATAGCATCAAAAGAATAAAATACTTAGAAATAAATTTTTTTTCTTTTTATTATTTATTTGACAGACAGAGATTACAAGTAGGCAAGAGAGGCAGGCAGGGAGAGAGAGGAGGAAGCAGGCTCTCCGCAGAGCAGAGAGCCCAATGTGGGGCTCGATCCCAGGACCCTGGGATCATGACCTGAGCCGAAAGCAGAGGCTTTAACCCACTGAGCCACCCAGGCACCCCTTTAGAAATAAATTTAATAAGGGAAGTACAAAATTTATACTCTGAATACTGTAAAATATTATTGAAAGAAATTAAAGAAGATGGGGCATGTGCCTGGCTCAGTAAGAAAAGCATGCAGCTCTTGATCTTGGGGTTGGGAGTTTGAGCCCCATGTTGGGTGTGGAGATTACTAAAAAATAACATAAACCTTTGGATGTCTAGCTAGCTCTGTCAGTAGAGCATGTGACTCTTGATCTCAGGATCATGACTTCAATCCCCATGTTGGTCATAGAGCTTACTTAAAAAAAGAAGCAATTAGATCAAAAGAATCTCATGTTCATGAATTGAGAAATTTAACATCGTTAAAATGGCCATACTCCCCAAATTGATCTACAGTTTCAGTGCAATCCCTTTCAGAACCCCATCTGATTTCTTTGTAGAAATTGATGGAATGATTCTAAAATTCATATGGCATTGCAAGGGATTCTAAATAGCCAAAACAACCTTGGAAAAGAATAAAGTACATCAACTCTCATTTCCTGGTTTTGAAACTTACTACACAAAGTAATGGTAATCAAGACAGTGTGATGATGGAACAAGGTAGACATATAGGTGAGTAGGACTGAATTAAGAGTCTAGAAATAAAACCATGTGTCAACTGACTTTCAATAAAGGTACCAAGATCATTCAATGGAAAAAATCATCCTTTCACAAATAGTGCTGGAACAACTAGATAGTGATAGCAAACTAATGATATTAGATCTCTTCCTCACACTGTATACAAAAAAATTAACTAAAAATAAATCAGAGACCTAAATGTAAAAACTAAAATAATAAAACCATTAGAAAAAAAGCATAGGGGCCACCTGGGTGGCTCAGCCAGTTAAGCATCTGTCAAATAAATAAAAATCTTAAGAAAAAAAAGCTTAGGGGTAAATATTCATGACCATTGATATGACAAAGAGTTCTTAGATATGATACCAAAAATATGACCACCAACAACAAAAAACTACGTTGAGCTTCATCAGGGACACCTGGGTGGCTCAGTGGGTTAAGTGTCTGCCTTCTGCTTAGGTCATGATCCCAGTGTCCCAGGATCAAGTCCCACATCAGGCTCCCTGCTCAGTGGAGAGCCTGCTTTTCCCTCTCCCGCTGCTGCTCCCCCTGTTTGGGCTCTCTCTGTGTCTGTCTCTACTTTCTGTCAAATAAATAAATAAAATCTTAAAACGCAACAACAACAAAAATTGAACTTCATCAAAACTAAATTCTTTTGAGCATCAAAATGCACCATCAGGAATGTGAAAAGACAACTCACAGAATGGGAGAAAATATGTACAAATCATATATCTGATAAGGAGCCTGTATTCCGAATAAATAAAAACTTACAGCTCAATAATAAAGAGGCAGATATCCCAATTTAAAAGTGGGCAAAAGATTTGAATAAACATTTCTCCAAGATATACAAATGGCCAATAAACACAGGAAGAGATGTTCAACATCATTAGTCAATAGGGAAATGCAGATAAAAACCACACTGAGATACCACTTCATCTCTGTTAAAATGGCTAGAATCAAAAAGTCAGATAATAAAAAGTGTTGTTAAGGATATGGGGAAACTGGAACCCTTACACACTGCTGATTGGAATGTCAAATGGTCAACCAGTTTGGAAAACAGTATGGTGATTCCTGAAACAATTAAGCACAGAGTTATTGTATGACTCAGTAATTCAATTCCTAGATATCTACCCAAGAGAAACAAGAACATGTGTCTTTACAAAACCTGTTCATAGTAGCACTATTCATAATAAGCAAAAGATGGCAACAGCCCCAATATCCATCAATGGATTAATGGATAAACAAAATGTGTCATATCCATTCAATAGAATATTGTTTAGCCATAAAAAGAAAGAAGACCTACTTGTTACACAATTGAGGAACCTTGAAAACATATGATAAGTGAAGAAGCCAATCACAAAATACTACATTTTATATGAGCACACTCTTGTGAAATGTCCAAGAGAGGAAAATCTGTAGAGACAGAAAGATTAGTGTTTGCTTAGATCTGGAGGGTTGGAGGCATGGGGGATGGGGCATAGCTAAGGGTATGGTGTCTGGTTTTGACTTGAAAATGTTCTAAAATTAACTATGGTGACAGCTGCAAATAACTGAAGAGAGTAAAAATCATTGAATTGTACATTTTAAGTGGGTAAATTGTATGGTATGTGAATTATATCTCAATAAAGTTGTTTAAAAAAAAAGAAGTAACATCCCTGAGATGGAGGAGTGGGGGTTATCCACGCTAAGTGTGCGAAGAGTGATTGAGTGATTGAGAGAATGTTTCAGTCAGGGAGAACTGTGGGAACCAAGTTCTCAACTCAGAATGGTGTGGAGCTCTGAAACAATGGGAATTCTTTAAGCACGATGTTGTTGTTATTGTTGTTACTATTTATTAAATACCAACTGTTGCAGAGTAGAGATTAAAAGCAAGAGCTTTGACCTTAGGCAGGCATTTCATTTAATACGTGGGTTACCTTGACCAAGACACTTAATTTCTCTTAGCTTCACTTTCCTTTTTTTCCTTTTTATTAAATAGTGGGCTAACAACCGGTGCAGTCACTCTGGAAAACAGTATGGAGTTTCCTCTGAAAGTTAAACATAGAACTACCCTATGACCCAGGAATTACACTACTACATATTTGTCCAAAGGATACAAAATACTAATTTGAAGGACCCCAATGTTTATAGCAGCCCTATCAAAAATAATCAAATTATGGAAGGAGCCCAGATGTCCATCAACTGATGAATGAATAAAGAAGATGTGGTATATGTATACAATGGACTATTACTCAGCCATCAAAAAGAATGAAATCTTGTCATTTGCAATGACATGGAAAGTCAGTCAGAGAAAGACAAATACCATATGATTTCACTCATATGTGGAATTTAAGAGACAAAACAGATGAACATAGGGGAAGGGAAGGAAAAATGAGATAAAAACAGAGAGGTAGGCAAAGCATAAGAAACTCTTAAATAAAGGCTCAGTTAGTTAAGTGTCTGACTCTTGATTTCAGCTCAGGTCATGATCTCAAGGCCCTGGAATTGAGCCCCAAGTCTGGGCCGGTGCTTAGCGCAGAGTCTGCTGGAGAATCCCACTCCCTCTGCCTCTGTTACTCCCCCTGCTCTCTCTCTCTCAAATAAATATTTTTTTTTAAAAAGGCTCTTAAATATAGAGAACAAACAGGGTTTCTAGAGGGGAGGTATGTGGGGAGTTGCTAGAGGGGAGGTATGTGGGGGTATGGGTTAATGGCTGATGGGCATTAAGGAGGGCACGTGTGATGAGCACTCGGTGTTATATGGAAGTGATGAGTCACTAAATTCTACTCCTGAAACCAATACTCTATGTTAACTCTATGTAAACTCTATGTTAACTAACTTGAATTTAAATAAAATCTTAGCAGAGAAAAAATAGTAGGCCAATGATACAATACCTGGAAAAGGACTAAAAGTTCATTGAAGGGAAAAAGGACTCTGTAAGTTCAAGAAAATATTTTGACAGTTACAAAGCAAGGATAATAGAATTATCCATTAGGAGAAAATTTTTAAAATATTTATTTCTTAAACAACCAGATAGCAGAAGGTATGGTAAGATATCAAAATGCCACTTAAAAAGACATGATCATTCCCTTTAGTCAGCTAAAGGGAATTTATTATTTAATTATTTGTGGGGATGGGTATGTATTTGTGTGTATAAATTTTTATACTATACCTCTTGTCTTTCATTTTTCTTTTAATCATAGCTGGTTAATGTGTGGTACATATGGATCTGCCTTATTCCTTTAAAGATTCCTTATCCACACTATACTGAAAATATTGATGGAGGGTACAGGCAACATATTTGAATAGACATTTCTCAAAGTAAAATGTAAAAATGGCCAATAAGCACACAAAAAGATGCTCCATACCCAACTAAATTATCCATCCAATGGTTCAGCTGTTTTTGCTAAGGCTCTTGCAAAACGCTGGTGTCAGAGTATCAAATAACTGCTTTTGGACATTGTTATGAGAGGCCCTACCCTCCATCAACCTTAACCCTACATTGAACTTTCCTTGTAGAGGGAACAGATTAGCTTTTCTCTTGGCTTTTGCCTTTTCCTTTCATAGAGGTGTGGTGACTATGTGTGTATGGGATCTGAGGCTAATTTTCAAACACACACTCTCCTGTCAGTTTCTCAGCGAAAAATTTTGCATAAGATTACTCCTTCATTAGCATCATGATAAATCATCTTGCTCCTTTTATTTTGTTCATCATGGTAGCTATGTCTTATTGTAACTTTAAAGTTCCTCACAGACTATTTACTTTTAGTTTCTTAGTTTTCTTTTCAGTTTATTAGGATTCATTCAAAATCCTATGTATTAAGTAAAAGTTGGAAAGTTACAAATGCCCTGTTTATACTCAACCATATAATGCATTATCTGCTTTATTTAACTTGGAATTATAAATCCAAATTTGTGCTGTTAGGAAAGGCTTATCATTCATATTAGGATTTATTGCACAGAGAGAACTGTTACTGGGAGTCAATCCACCTTGGATCTTGATCATCCCTGCACATTTTTATTGCATATACAAAGAATGTATTGCATGTACAAAGAATGTAAGACCCTGACCACTCTTTATGCAGGCAGGCCATGTCTCAGAGTTGTGCTTGCAACAAGTAACTTTGATAAATGAGGTAACATCTTTCCCTGGATACAGAGCAGGCTTGCTTCTGTTTACAATGAAAGCAATGAATTCTCCAAGCACAGGGTTTCTTTCTTGTTACACAATGCCCTGCATGTGCAGACATCCATAAAAGGGCCTGTGTCACCCCATAGGACTTGAGGATCATGGAGAACTAATACAAACCAACATGAAGTTCTGGCTATGGCTCTTGCCATGAATAATAATGTCCTTTGTCTCTGACCCAGGATTCTAGTGTCTTCTGCCAGTATCCATTAAACAATAGGAGGTTAACTTGTTGAATTTACGTAGGGTAAAATCTCAGACCACCCAATTCTTTTTTTTAAAGATTTTATTTATTTATTTGACAGAGATCACAAGTAGGCAGAGAGGTGGGCAGAGAGAGAGGAGGAAGCAGGCTCCCCGCTGAGCAGAGAGCCCAATGTGGGGCTTGATCCCAGGACCCTGAGATCATGACCTGAGCACAAGGCAGAGGCTTTAAACCACTGAGCCACCCAGGCACCCCAGATCACTTAATTCTTGACAAGTTCCAGGTATTACCCCTAAATCAGTTATGTTAGTGCAATGTTTCCCACTAGGATGATTTTTGCTGTCTGTGTACCACCTGTGCTCTTAGTATTGTGTTTTACTTCATGTCTGTCTTCAAATTGACTTGGTGACTTATTTTGAATACTTTTTTGAGAAGGAAACTTTATACTGCGCTAAATCTATACTATCATCATTTGCCTGCAACAGACCATTAATGCACATTCAAATAAATACATGAATATCACAATATATTGGGGTACTATCTAAAATCATCCCCACCCACCATCAGGCCCTCTAATTAAATCCCAAGCTGACTGCATCCACAGGAGTCGCAGCAGGGAGACTATCCCAACCAATGTTTTTAATTAGTCCACTTTGAGGTCTTATCTTCTCTCCCATAAAAAGTTCTCGTCAAGCCCCCTTCTGAAGGAAAAAAGGGAGAAACTAAGTCTAGTCCTCTGACCTGCTACAGGGACAGTCGTCATCCTCCAGGTAAGGGTGTCCAGGAAAATTTGGCCACCAGCCTCAGAATCTGGTGCCTGCTGCAGGCTGGAGCAGAGAAACCAAAATCAAGAGAAATGTAACTTGGGTGAGCCTTTCCACATACTACTTGAGCACCGCCCCTCTGAGCACGGGGTTGGGGGGGTGGTGGATTCACCCTGTCTTGTCAAACTGGCAGTGAGCTGCTGCAAGCTTATCTCACTCCAGTCAGGATCCAGCCCGACCAGCATCCATCAGGCTGTTGCAGCCTTGAAGAATAGTCTGGAGTCATGAATTGACCCAAAAAGAGTATCAGAGGAAAAATAAAATAACACACAACTGGAAAAACTATGAGCAATTGATATATATAGGTAGATACATATATAGATATATAGATTTGGGCTTCAATAGCACTTTTGCATTTCCAAGTAAGTAAGAAGGGCAGTATCCCCAAGTCTGATTTGAACCTCCCTTTAAAATTTACACAGGTCTAGAGGCATCTATTGAACTGGCAAAGAGGGCTGCCACCAGTCATCTGGGAGAGATCACTCACCCTAAGGAAACCATCAGAAGATAAAACCATAATCTTTAGACTCAAAGAGAAGCAATTCTGACTAAAGCATAACGTCTGTTACTCAAACTTGCCTTCTGGTCCAATCCCCAAATTGACTCATTGTGTCAGTCTTATGGGGGAAGTTTGGGCCTGTGGCTAAAATTCCCCAAACTGTCGAGATATCTGTAAGATATCACGGCCCAAGTTGCCCTGCATAACTATCTATCTAAACTGAAAAAAATGGACATTCTCCCCACTTCTGTAGGTCAGTCTGAGGATTCACCCAACTAGGCTTCACTATTTGAGAAATCCAGAACATCATGAGCAGATAGGTAGGGGCCTGGATAAAGGGGACAAACTACCCAATATACATGATAATAACAAGGGGAGAAGAAAGGGAGGTGGAGCAGGCACCACAGGAAAGAAACAATGGGGCACCCACCTAACAGCTGCCTGGATTTATTTTTTTTTTAAGATTTTATTTATTTGACAGAGAGAGAGATCACAAGTAGGTAGAGAGGCAGACAGAGAGAGAGGGGGAAGCAGGCTCCCTGCTGAGCAAAGAGCCCGATAAGGGGCTCCATGAGGGGCTCCATGCGGGGCTTGATCCCAGGACCCTGGGATCATGACCTGAGCCGAAGGCAGAGCCTTAACCCACTGAGCCACCCAGGCGCCCCTGCCTGGATTTATTCTTAAGCTCGGGTAGGAACTACTTTATCCATCATCCCAAATAGCTGATATAAAGCCCGTGGGAGTTGGGATCCTACATGGGCAGATGGGGGAAATAACCTGTTAAAATAGAGCACACTGTCATTACCTTATCTGGTCCTCACATGATCCCTTAAGAGATTATTATCTCTATTTTATGGATGAGAAAAGATATAAAAAATTTATTCTTCTAGCTAAGTAGTGGTCTGGTGGTAACCTGGAGTTCACGTTTGCTTCTAAAATTCTGTCAACATATATTAAGTGCCCCGGTACCTATAGAAATAAATTGATTGAGTCCTGTAGATCACTTCTTTTTTGTTATAAAACTTTTATTATTTTAGCAATAATGTGTGTACATTCTAGGAATAAGGAAAAACACAAATAAGCAGGATAAAAAATTACTCATAATCCTACCACTGACTACACTTTTTGTCTTTCATCCTTCACAATTTATTTCTGTGCATATATGTAATATACAGATGTAGTCTTCCTTTCAAAAATATGACATTTACATATTACTTAGTAACCTTTTTTCATTTTATATCCTGTTAGGAACCTCTTTTTGTACAAATGAGTAAAGCTCTCCTAAAGACAGAGACTTGTATATTGGTTCAAAATATATAAACAATGAGATGCAGATTAACAAGAGATACATCTAAAATCACTAATAGCAACAAGTTAAAAGTAGAAAGATGGACAAAGGTATATCAGGAAAATGCAAATCAAAAGAAAGCTATATGATAATGTTAATATCAGAAAAAATTAAAATCAAGGCAAACTACATTAAATAGGGATAAGGATGGTTTCGGTTAACCTTCCAACGCATGACTATAAGTTTGTTTCTTACTCTCCTTATCTCATCTATTTCATTCACTTCTCTAAACATATCTTCCTTGCTTAAATGCCTGTTGTGTATATCTTCTTTAAATTCCTGAAGAGACTGAATCAGCCTCTCTCTAAAAGTTCCTTCTGGTTTTTCCTCCTCCTCTGGCTCTTCTTCCTCCTCTGGCTTTTCCTCGGGCTTTGGCTCTTCCTCAAGCTTTGGTTCACTCTCATTTTCTGGTTTTCCTTCAATTTTTTGACAGGGTTTCATCTTGTGAGTTTCTCTTTCTTCCTTCTTTCCTTTCCTCTTCCTTTCTTTTTTCCTGCTTTATTCCTCTTTGAATACAATTACTTCTAGAAAGCAAGGTGACTGTATGTCAAAGGCTTGGTGAATGAACCAGTGCTCTGGACAGAAGTCTCAGCATTTACTTTCTTCGATTCAGAGCTATCATTAAATATCTTCCACTTGGGAGACTTAATTAGCAATCAGGGCTTCCCTGAGCCTGAGGTTCTAACCTCCACGTTCCACCTCCTTACCTCTCTCTCCTCCCTCCCTCCAGCCTTTCTCAAGGCCCTCCCCAGCAATTTCTCCGCACAAGGCAAAACGCAAGATCCTCCTAGAACGGAAAGGTAGGGAGAATAGGCGGGGGGTGGGGATAGGGGTGGGGGTGGGGTAGGACAGTGGAGCCCACAACCTCTGTCCCACCCTCGCCCCACTCCACCTCAGGGGTCTTTAAAATATTCCCCTCACCTACCTGTACTGATCCGATCTGTTTCTTCCTCCCCTTTTCTAGCCTTGTGTAGTGCTCGGAACGACGGACCTGCAGACCTGCGGACAAACGGGAAACGCTAGGGGAAGAGGGAAGGTTGGAGAAAGGGGGGAGGGTGGGGGAGGGGCGAGCGCTTGGTGGGCCCACCCGCACCTCGTACCTTTTTCCTCATTAAGGTATTTGGTTTTGAAAACTTCCTCACTTTCTGTTTCTCCCACTTCTCCCCTCGCCCCACAGTGCAAGTTAGCTCGAATTTCCCATCGGACAGAGAGTAGGAAAAACAGATTATTTCCAAACTATCTTTAAGACTGAGGCGCGGGTTGGCGGGGAAGGGTAGGTCTTGGGAAAGCGGTCTGAAGTGGCAGAGGATGATTTTTTTTTAAACAATCACAGGTCTCCTTGTCCTTCTCCCGGGACTCCTAGTCCCTTTCCCAAGGGTCACTATTCCCTGCTGACTTGGAGGAGGGCGGTGGAGGGATGGTTTTGACCAGGGCTCCCTCTCAAGTTTCTGCCCTAGGCCACTCCCACCCTAGAAATCCCCAAGCAGTACCTATTTTGACACCAACCTGCAAAATTCCGAGAAGTTGGCTCCTCTTTTCCCTGGCGTCAGGCTCCACCGCCTGCACTGCTAAAGGAAACCTGGTACCCAGACGGGAACAAGGACCAGACTAGCAGGACTTCTGCACACGTCGACTCCTGGTCACGTGAGATGTACGTCACCAGTGAGCTCCGGTCCCCAATCTCCACTCCCACCAAAAGCGCGGCAGAAGTGGGCCCGCCTATACGCCCCCCCCCACCATACATCTGGCTTGTCATTCTTTGTTATTGTTGCCTATCCCGGAGGGCAAAATGTTATTCGTCTTTCTGTGACTACTAGGGAGGGGCTGCATCTTTTTTTCTGGAGCTACTAAACTTTTCTATTTCTTTTAAGAATTGTCACTTCGGTTCCTTCAGCTCGCAGGACAGAACTCCTACATCCATCGCCCCTCCCCTAGACTCCATTTCAACCGTAGTCTGGTTCCTGGCTGTTGTGGAACAGGGTCGGTTTGGCAGCGGGGTGTGTTAAAAAAAAAAAAGGAGCCTGGGACAGGAGTGACATTTTTAAATTTAGTTTTCACTTTATTCTCAATACTTGTACATTCTTTTCTTAAACAAAAGTAACATTTTTGTTATAGTCAGAAAAGACAAAAGCAAAATTACTTTAGTTAAATGACTTAACACATATACAGTCCTGAGAATAGTTCCCAGGCTTATAAAAAATAAAAGTGCAAGCTATTATTATAATTATATTGGGATTTCATTTGCGGAAAATGATACAAAACTTTTTTTAAAGATTTTATTTATTTATTTGACAGAGAGAGCACAAACAGAGGAAATGGCAGGCAGAGGGAGAAGAAGAAGCAGGCTCCTGTTGAGCACAGAGCCTGATGTGGATTTCGATCCCAGGTCCCTGGGACCATGACCTGAAGGCAGAGGCTTAACCCTCTGAACTATCCAGGCACCCCGATATAAAACTTTTTAAAAAAGAAAATAATGTTTCACTTCCAAGTCCTGATGGCGGTATTTCCCAGGCAGCTGTACTGCCTGCAGAATCGTCAACTGTCAGGTGCACATTATGATCCCAAGTTTCCTCATGTGAAAGGACATAATAAGGGTACACCTCATAGAACTGACTTTTGGGAATTCTAAATGATACCTGTCTCATATTCTCTTCAACAGATACAGATTACCTTTTAGCCTCACTTCAGTCTTTAGTGTAAGTCACAAATTTGCCAATACAAATTACATAGTTCTCAGAGGCAACATTTAAAAGATAACAGGAGACATACATGTATTTTTGTTTTGTATAAGTTCGAGTGCCCCTTTGTGAGGCAGAATAAAGAGCTCAACAGATTTTGTAGAAAGAAAAAAACCTTCACCCCATGTTGTTTTTATTTCACTTGCCCTTCTGTCACATTTTTTCTGTCTTCTGGGAAGCGTGTGTATTTGAGTAACAGAAAACCCAAGATAAAATGGTTTGGACCTGCCAAATAGAATACTGGTGTGACAGATGTTAGTCCCAGTGCGAAACCTAGATCGTGTGATCCTTAGTAAGTCACTCTCCCTGTACTGGCTTTACCTACCAAACAGGAGAGCACAGGCAAGCTCTCAGAACTTTAGAAAGAAGCTCGTGATTGGTAAAACATTTTAATATATTGTCCGTACAAAAACTGAAACATCCTGAATAGCAGCTGCTTTCCTTTAGCTTGATGAAAATAGTTCCAGAAATCCTTAGAATGTCCTGAAAAGGGAAAGATGCTTTACTGCCATTATCTCATTTTATATTCTCAAACAAACCAACTGCAAGGAAGATATTTTCATTTCTATTTTATATAATTCATTTCCATTATTTATACATATATATACACTTCCTATTCTAAACAAAGAATTAAAACAATATGCCCAAAGGCATTGTCTCCTTATATCTGAGCAGAAAAGGCCTCAGCCCAACGGCCCACTTTTATAGGGTCAGCATCTGACCCTCTTCTGGATGGCTTCTTCCCCAGGTAGTGAAGAGTAAGTGGGGCAAGATGTGTTTACCTGGAGCCTTCATTTAGTTCCTTCTAGACCACACTCTAGATACCTAAGACCCTAGAATATCCTGCCCAAAGGACCTGGAGCCCAAATCCAAGTCCCACTTGTGCCTCTTCTCTAAGTCTATCCTGAGAGTGGGTCACATTCCCTGTGGGTTGACACTAAAGGTGGAATCAATGAGATAGCTGAAAAGGCTCCTTCACACGAGGCTATTTCAAGAAATCTAAAGGAAAGCGTGGATGGCCAGGCCAACAGGAACTCAGAGAAGTCAATGACCAGTTAGCCCAAAATAGTCAGAGAAAGCTTCAAGCAGGGAAAAACAAAAACAAAAACAAAAACAAAAAAACGAAACAAACAAACAAACAAACAAACAAAGAAAACTTGACCTGAGCCTCAGAGGGTGGGCAGGACCTAGATGGTGGGTGGGCAGGAAAGATAGCAGTTGGACTGAACCTAGGCCCTGTGGCCTTATCATCACCCTGTCCTGTCTCATGCTGCCTTGCTGGGTAGAAGTCCTCTTGCTCCTCCTTAGGGGGGTTTAATTCTATTGCCAGTGGCTATTATCTGATAGCAGGGTCAGTGTAAGGACTTTGTGACATGTTCTGCACTTACCCCCAGGATTTTCTCACCTATTTCCAGGTCATGCAATCTGAATTGGTCAGCCTTTCTGGACAGGACTTACTTAAGCAATTGCTAAGTATTTGAAATACGCATTCTCTTGAGCCTATAAAGCCTTTTTAGGTACCCATCCTAAGAAAATATTTAATGGTAGTCACAATGATTTACTACACCAAAGTTCATAGATCTGAATTCCTAGCATCAGTCCTTTGACTTGGACTTGGATATACAAAGAGAAGCCCCAAGTGAAAAGCAGCAATGAAGGAACACAGAGAGAGAATTGTTCTAGGCAATAGCAGATATGCACCCAAGCATGTGCACGTGCACATTCACACACGTGTGTGCACATTCTCATGAGCCAAGGATTCTCCCAGATTATTTTGATACGGGATAAAGAAGGCAAACGTCATGGATTCTGTTAAAATAATTCGAACTACACCAATGGTATGTACCATTTGGAAATGGAAAGTAACCATTATATTATGCATACATATAAATTAAAAAAGGCACACTGAAAGTTAAGATATCTAGAACTACATTTCTGTCACAACATACATATATTTGCTTGGGAGCATTTAAAATATGAGCATATAATGAAATTGCACCATAACATACTTATAGTCCACAAAATTAATTCCTATAAAATTTCAGGTTGTGTTATTGAGAGATGAATGAATGATGTGAGCCTGTTTGGTTAGCTGGGTGCACAACCCAAATCCCTCAGGGACTCCACTGAGTTCTGAGGCCACCTTGTAACAGTTATTTACTCTACACTGGTGCTTAAATGTCATCCTTCCATTTCTGCCTTTCCCCATACCCCATTGCCCACCACATTATATCCAATGCCATCTTATTGTGGGGTCTTATTGTGTTTCTATATCATAGTAGAAATGTGAATGAATATACACTGAACTATTCCCACAGTATATATTTGAGAATGAGCATTTAATATAAAGGCAACTTTTACTTTCTAAGTGTTGTGTTTATATATTTAAATTTTATCTTAATAGTCGTGTATTAATTAATAATATTCAGAAAAATGAGAGAAACCTTTGTAAACATGCAGAAGAAATAAAATACCTTGTCAACCATAGTTTATTGAAATGGAAGTGTTTTTATAATATATTGGTGTGTGAAAAAGGCAGGTTACAAAATATAACTTGCAGAGGATCTAATTTTAAAAAGTAATATGTGTGTAGCTACTTATATGTATGTATGCATAGCAAATATTATGGAACAATATACACCAAAATATTAAAAGTGGGTATGATTGGATGATTGGTGGGCTTATGGGTGATTTGTGCTCTCTTTTTATAAACTTCTTTGTGGATTCTTTTACCTTTTCTCAGTGGGGGTGTGTAAATTCTATAATAAAGAGTAGTCTGCAAATAGTGCAATCTTATTTCATAGCACATATTTCACATATGTACTTCTTCTGTGGTGGAGTAGGATCTGATTTAAGAGCTCCACTACCTTTTTAAGGTCATTGCAATGGTTGAATTCTTCATATTTGGTTCTCTTGCCTTGTTTGTGACTAGTATGCATTAAAATGAGACTCTTCTTATTTTTCTGACTATGCCTTCTCCAATCTAAGTTTGAGATAGTCAAGCTGTAACACTAGTCATGCATAGGAAAGGGAGGAATCTCTTCCCTAAATTTTACCTGGTGAGAAACCTTTCTTTCTAAGATAATGTTTTGCCAGGGAGAGTAATATTGTTAGCAATAATATGTTTTAAAACATTTTTTAAAAGATTTTATTTATTTATTTGAGAGAGAGAGAGACAATGAGAGAGGGAACATAAGCAGGGGGAGCGGGAGAGGGAGAAGCAGGCCTCCCGCTGAGCAGGCAGCCTGATTCGGGGCTGGATCCCAGGACCCTGGGATCATGACCTGAGCTGAAGACAGCCGCTTAATGACTGAGCCACCCAGGCACCCAGCAATAATATGTTTTAAGCAGATTATAAAATAGTTTTAGTTACCAGTTCACCAATTCAATTCTTTTTTCTCTTTTTAAGTAGGCTCCACGCCCAGTGTGGAGCCCAGCACAGGGCTTGAACTCACAACCCTGAGATCAAGACTTGGGCTGAGATCAAGAGTCACACGCTTAACTGATTGAGCCACCCAGGCGCTGCCCCCCCCCCCACCGCCTGGAACTCAATTCTTTTAGAAATACACATGAAGAGAAAAAGAAAATATTTTATTTCTGGCTCTGCTTGACAAATAGCATTTACCTATATTTCCCTGACTTTTTTTCCAATGAAAATTCTTTACTTTTACAAGTAAACACAATAAATATTATTATTTAAAAGCAGGCTTAAAACAATGTGTATAAAATTATCTTAGTTATATTCAAAAATACATATAGAAGGAAAACCCTGAAAAATCTACACTCAATTTCATTTATCTGATGACTCTCAAACATATATCTTATTCCCTCATTATCAGTAAATATTAATTAGGTGCTTACTAGGTATTGTCACCCCAAATCCACAGGTCTCTTCCAGACTTTTCTTCTCAATTATCATCCCTGATTGGATGTGTTAGTGCAATGGAGTTGCATCTGGCTGGATTCTAAAGTCAGCATATCAAGTGAAATCCCACCTAGTCAAATTTACCTATGAAATATTTAGATCCCTACTTCACAGCATATTAACATAAGTTGCAATGTTAGTGGGGGAAAAATCATAACAAAGTATTTAATCTTATCAGTATGTAAGTTCTTTGAGAATATGGATTTTTAAAATTTTATGTCTATAATTCTTATATATTTTCCAAATTCGTTTCAGTTTATCTGGATTACACAAACAAAACAATGAAATACATAATTTTTAAGATAACCTATTCTTACTATATTTCATCACGTTAAAATTAGCAGTAATTAAGTCAATTCTCTGTTGCTTAATATTTAGGTCTCCTCTACATTTTTTTTCTATCATAAGCCATGCCATCACTGAAATCTTTGCACAAATTCATAGTTATTCCCTAAGGAAAAATTTCAAGAATTGAAATTGCTACATCTAAAAGTTTGAAAAATATTATGAATTTTAAATGTATATTGCAAAAGGGCCTACAAGTTAATTTAACCAATTTACAAGTGTACTACAGTCCATGTGAATAACCTCACATAAAATAGATAGTATGATTTTTAAAAAAATTCCTCAGTTTGACAGGTGAATAAGAATGAAGTTTTCATTTGTATATTTTGACCACTAGGAAGTCTGAAAAACTTGTACTTGGTTCTCCACATAGATGTCTTCTTTGGTCAATAACTTTTTGATGTCTTTTCACCAGTTTTCAGGTAGTGATAACTATTGTTATTTTGTTGAGTTTTTTAAAGAACATTTTATTACAGAAAACTATTGTTTCAGTTAGTCTCATTGGTTGTAAGGAATAGATACTTAGGCTAGCTCAGCTGAAGCATGATCCATAGTGAGTATTTATGGGGCAGTAAATAGCACTATGATGTTAAGGGAATCTGAGAACAAACAGCCAGTTTCTAGCGGACCTTAGGCGCCAGGACCAGCACACTATAGTGCTCTGCCATTAACTTGGCTCAGCTGCTGTCTCATTCTCCCTTCCTATAACATCCCCTTCCCCTTTCTGTGTCTTGGCTCTACCTCATAGTTTCAGCTTCCTCATAATGTCATCCTGCTCGTGTATTAGGCTTTCTCAGGTTCCTACGGTACAACACTTTCCCCACAAAATTTCATGTACCTCACTAGCCCCCAAAATGTACAAACTTGTTTAGAATTTTAAGCCATCCATAGACTTCCTGGGTTGAGAACACCGGGTCTAGGTTAATTGATACAGTCAGTGAATGGGGGACGCCTGGGTAGCTCAGTCGGTTAAGCCTCTGACTCTTGATGACTCTTGATTTTGGCTCAGGTCATGATCTCAAGGTTGTGAGATCAATCCTCCATCAGGTTCTGTATTGGGTATGGAGCCTGCTTAAAGATTTTCTTTCTCCCTCTCCCTCTGCATGCCCCCACTCTTAAGAAAAGAATTTTATATGGTTAGTGGTTGAGAGTTGTTTAAACACTGGCCTAAGCCTGGCTGAGGTGCCACCATGGTGGGGATGGAATGGCAGGCAGCAACCCTCCAGCAAGGCTAGTCTAGAGTTCCCTGCAGATACGGAGGCCACAGGTGAGACGCCTAGCAGGCTTCATCCTTCTAAAAGAACAAAACTGAAACAATTATTTATGAAGATTAAAAACTCTTGAAAGTGAAGGGGTGCCTGGGTGGCTCAGTCTGTTAAGTGTCTGCCTTCAGCTTGGGTCATGATCTCAGGATCCTGGAATGGAGCCCTGCATCGGGCTCTCTGCTAAGGAGATTCTGCTGATTCTGCTGCTCCCCCTGCTTGTGCTCTCTCTCACTCACTCTCTCTCTCAAATAAATAAATAAAGTATTTTAAAAAACCTCTCAGAAGTGGAAACATTAGATCATTTCCCTAAAACAGGACAAAAAAGACACTTAAGCTCTAAAGACATTAATTTACTGAACATGTACAATGTTGATTTGTTTTTGAAAAATTTAGGTTTAAAATTGTCAAACTAATTAGTCTGTATTTTCAAAAAAATATTTAGGAAGCATTATTAGAACATTTTCTAATTGACAAATACAAACATGACCAAATTATGAAGGATTTCCTATTTAATAAAAAACTTATTTTTTTAATTCTAAATTACTTTTCTCCCCAAAGAGTCATACTGTCTTAAACTTCGTGAACAATTAGCTCTTTCATTTGTAGCTGATGCAAAATATTTTCTATTGGTTATAAGTTCATTTACTCAAATAACAAGGCACTCCTGTGAAAAGAGAAATCTTGGGATATTCATTCTCTTCCTCACCCAAAATGTAAGTATTGTATTTCTATAATGTAAAAAAAACAAAGAATTTTAAATTAAAAAAATGGAACAGAAAAGTACACAGAAGAAAAGTTAATGTTCCACTTTCCATTCCCAGCCTCCTTTCCTGATACCTAACTTTATGTCCATTTAGGCGCAAGCAAGGGCCTCAGGAGAAAAATCACTACAAGGGTGAGAGGACACCCGGAGAAGGAACTGGTTGGGGGGCAGGGGAAATAAGGAAAGGGCTAATTCCACAAGAATTGCAAAGGGACAGTGACTCCAAGCGAAAATGTTGCCTCTTGCTGATTAGAGAAAGCCAAAGACTCTACCTGGCCTCCTGAAATGCCAAAGTGGAAAAAGAGACATTCTAGATCCAGTGCGACAGGAGGAGGGGATGAAGGTTTCCCACTGCCCTGCCTGAGTGGAAGGGAGGACTGGAAGTCTGTACCTCACTGTGACGTGGCTGTCACATGACTGGAGTCTATCTGGGCCTAAGTCCCTTTCTTGCTTTGTATCCTGAGTAATGACTCCTGTTGCAGAGGAGGAAAAACTTCAAGTCAATGAATGGGGGCAAAACAATCGTCCAGGAGTGCCCTGGATTTGTGTTCCGACTTGAGCTGGATGGGCTAACTCTGGCACCAGGATGGCTGGCAGCTGAAGACAGAACCACCAATTGGGACAGTCTGCGTTCTTGACACCCTCTTCTTACCCAAAGTCCACTGTGAGTCGTCCTGGGGGCAAGCAGTGTATGAATATGGATACACGGGTACATTCTGGAAAGCTTTCAACTTACACAAGCCCCGCCCCCTGTGTCCCTTGCCCTTTTGGTGCAAAACGTTTTGGTAATAGAGGTGTGGAAGTGAATCAGAGCAGAGGGCAATAGACACAGAAGGTAAAAGTTCTGTTTTAAGTAGTATACCCTCTTCCACCATTGTGGGTATTTAAAAGACCAGGAATACTGGAGGCAGAGGGTGGCTTTGGAGAAAGAAGGAATATAAAGAGTGACAAAGCTGGGACACAAGGTGCTGGGAGGTGAGGGGCGAGTGGAAGGTCTGCAGCGAGCTCTTGGCTGCAACTGCAGGGATCCTCCCACCCGGTTCCTCTGCAGGTCTGCGGGTCAGGGCTGCACGCCTCCCAGCAAGAATGCGTACGTGAAAGGGGGAGGAGACTACAAGGATAGGCTCAGGTCGGTGCGAGGAACAGTGGTGGAGATGGGAACACACCCTTTCTAGGGCTCCCCTCCGGGTCTTCCCTTTTGGTGAATGCAGTAAGTCCTGGGGAAGGTATCTACAGGAAAGATGGTAAGCTTCAGAGGAGGGAGGAAAGAGGAGCGAGCGGGGAGGGGGGTGAGTGGAGGAGGAGCTGTGACTGGATACCCACTAGAGGGCGCAAGAGTCCTCTCAGGTGGGAAAAATAGAATTAAAAAAAAAACACACCAAAAACCCTCCTGATATCAGAACCTTGAAAGGCACATAGTAGGGCCCCTGTCCTGGGTCCTAATCTTTCCACCAACCACTCAGTCCTTTCCTTTGCCTTTTGTCTCCTAGGAGTAATGGAGTCTAAAGAAAACAAGCGGGCGGGTCCGGGGAGGGATTTCAACGTGGAAAACGTCCTCCAGGAAAGAAAAGAAAAGGGAAGAAGGAGGAGAAACAGGTCTCTCTGCAGAATGGAAAGGACCCCCCCCCCCCCCCCCCGCATAAGAGGGAATGAAGGCAAAGAGCCTGAAGGCGATAATGGAGTTGGGCACCACTTTCCCTGGGTTTTAGAAGAGGAGTACCCAATAGTGTCAATAACATCAACATGGAATATGTAGATGTAGATGACATGGAATGGTTCCCGGAAGGGATGAGAGAATTAAACTCAGGTAAACAAAGTTAAGGTAGAGTCCACATGGCCTTAATGAGACTACTGTCAGCATTACCACCATGATAAGTTTTTCTTCATGCTTTAAAAACTAAGGTTTACTCTGGAGTTAATACTTTTCAAGTATTGTTTTCTGTTTCTTCATCTTTTCTTTTTTTTTGAAGATTTTATTTATTTATTTATTTGACAGACAGAGATCACAAGTAAGCAGAGAGGCAGGCAGAGTGAAAGAGGAGGAAGCAGGCTCCCTGCTGAGTGTAGAGCCTGATGCGGGGCTGGATCCCAGAACCCTGGGATCATGACCTGAGCCGAAGGCAGAGGCTTTAACCCACTAAGCCACCCAGGCGCCCCTTTCCACCTTTTCTTGATACAATTTTGCTGATTCAATTACTTCAGAGCTTTTAGTATTGCCAACTTCTATTTGAATATTGCATTCTGAGTAAATCAACAAGTCCTTGTCAGCAGAGGTGTTTCACACATTTGAATAGAAAGATGGTCAATATTTATTTGAGTATAGGTGACATACAATATTACATTTGTCTCAGGTGTACCATTCATTATTGATTTTATTTTACTTAAGATTTTATTTATTTATTTGACAGAGAGAGACACAGAAAGAGGGAACACAAGCAGAGGGAGAGCAAGAGGCAGGCCCCCCGCAGAGCAGGGAGCCCAAAGAGGAGCTCAATCGGATCATGACCTGAGCCAAAGGCAGCCACTTAATGACTGAGCCACCCAGGTGCCCCTCATTATGGATTTTAAAATGAAAAAGTTACAAGTTAAAAGTTTAAGCTTAAAAGTTTAAAGTTTAAAATGAAAAAAAGCAATGTGTAAATTCATTGCTACTTATTTTTTAATTATGTATTATATAAAGAACAGTCTTAAATATATCTACTAAAATGGGGCTGTTTATCTTTATATGTCATACTTATAGATGATTCAAAATTTTTTGTCTTTCATACTTTCCAAGAATTTGTATATATTACTATATCCTTAAATATAATAAAAATAGTTAAAGTAATGTGCCAATCAGCTTTTTTTAGTGCCATTTAATAAAACTTGTTGAAAGAACTAAAAACGTGCATTTCAAGTTTTTTTTTTAGAATTTCTTACTTCGCAATATAACTCCAGTACTTATTACCATAACTTTAAAGGGTCACCCTTGTCACCTGTGAAAAGGGAATACTATTTGCCTCCCAGAGCTGCTGAGTAAATCAGATGAGGTACTGAATGTGTGAACTGTGTTGACTTGGACCCTACCCCATGTGCTTGCCTTTTCAGAACTGCAAACCCCAGAGATACTCAGGGAGGGCTGAGAGATATCTAACCTGTGCCCAGAAACAAGTTCAGGTAGCTGAAAAGTGGGTGCCACCCTTCCCTGGATTCTGCCATGTCTTCTAGGTTCTATTGTCATCTCTCCTTCTTCTTTTTCCATCTGCAGACAGTGGTTGATGTTGGGGTCTTCAAGGTGACAAAACCCCACTGATTTCTATGAGATCATTGCCACACTTATAAAGGTGGGTACCACACAAATGTGCCTCAGTAATTAAATATCTTAGTCAAGATCTTAGTAAAAATTTTTTGTTTTACTTACAAGTCCTCTGCTCGCCAGAGACTCAGACATGATTCCATTTGGATGGAGAGTGTTGGATCAACACATGAATAGGAGACTTCATTAATAAAGTAAATGATGAATAAAATAAAATGATCGCTTAAACAATTGGAGCCAGTTATTTATTGTCTTAATTATAATAAAGACTATGTTGGTTTTCTATATATTTTAGTAGTGGAAATTTCAAGAATAACACAACATTGGCTCTTTATGCCTCCCACGTTCTTGCCACAGTTGACTTCTGGGCAGACCCACCCACTAGGGCAACAGGCATACATGAAGTATATAAATTACAGGCATTTTCACCTTCTTACATAAAAGCAGAGTAACACCCCCAAAACCTGATCTTGTCCCTACAGGAAGGAGTTTAAAATATTTTATGAGATTAAAAAATCCATAAAAATGTTATCAATTAATCCTCTGCAAAATTGTGTCATTCTTAGCAAGTAGAGTTTCTTAATCAACCTTATATTCCTAGCGCCTATTGTAATGTTTGACACATTGTAAATGTTGAATAAATGTTCACTATGCACATTATGACTCCGTGGGGATCCTTGTCCTTGATCCAGTTCTAAATCTTAACTAAAGAACAGCAAGTAAGTAATTTTATTTCTCTAGAGGCCAACTTGCATTTCCTAAGGAGCCTAGTAGGGTCTGGATGGCATGCCAAATTAAAACATGAATAAAATTTAATTTGATTTGCAAATTAAATGTGTCACATAGACTGCCTGCTTTAGAATTTTCTCTCTCTCTTGCTAACAATGTAGACTTTAGCACCCCTTCCTATATTCCATGATTTAAACACACTTCTTTTTTTTTTTTATCATATGGTTTCACTTATTTGTGGAGCATAACAAATAACACGGAGGACATGGGGAGATGGAGAGGAGAAGGGAGTTGAGGGAAATTGGGGGGGAGATGAACCATGAGAGACTATGGACTCTGAAAAACAACCCGAGGGTTTTGAAGGGGCGGGGGGGGTGGGAGGTTGGGGGAGCCAGGTGGTGGGTACTGTGGAGGGCACGCATTGCATGGAGCACTGGGTGTGGTGTAAAACTATGAACTCTGTTACGCTGAAAAGAAAAAAATATATATATATATAAAAATAAAAAAAAATAAATAAATATAAAAAAAATAAAAAAGAGACTATATACACACACAAAAAAAAATAAACACACTTCTAACTGGGCCCCAAAACATATGTTATTATCATGCTCCTCTGAGAGAATCTGATGTGGACTAACACTGGGTAACCATGGTAGTGCAGTAGAAATACAATTATATTGAGTATTGACTTAGTCCATTTGGGCTGCAATAACAAAAGTACCATAGACTGGGTGGCTTAAATAACAGAAAATTATTTCTCGTAATACTGGATGCTGGGAAGTCCAAGATAAGGCCCTGGCATCTAGATTTGACATCTGGAGAGGGTCCATTTCATGTTTCAAGTCTCCTTGCTTTCCATATCACATAAAGAGCAAGGGAGCATGCAGGGGCCTCCTTTATAGGGACACCAATCCCCTTCACAAGAGGTCCACCCTCAGGACCTAATCACTTCCCAAAGGCCCAACCCCTAATTACTACCAAGGTGGGGTTTAACTTTCAACATATTAATTTGGCAGGGGGACACATTTAGTCTATGGTAAGTACAAATATGCCTAGAAAAAGACTGCAGGGAAATACCTCAAAATGTCAGAGATCCTAGCAATGCATACATCACATGACCTAAGTTGTCTTACTCTATTGTTAGTATCTGTTTTTTTAAAAAATCATTCAACATTTTTCATATTAGAAAACATAAAATATGTATGTAGATTATATGTGATGGTTTTATTTTTTTCTCCAAAAAACTGTTTCTGAATCAATGGTATATGATGCTGATGCTGCAATCTAATAATCAAGAAAGTTAGGTGTATAAGTATATAGAGAAGTGTGCATATACAAATACAAAGAGGCCTAAAGAAATTCACCACTGGTGATATTTGGAATGGATGTGTAATTGAAGGCAAAATTTTTGTTGTATGTACTTCAACGTCAGGTTCTTATATTTTATTTTATTCTACAGTTCCAATCTTATTGCAATTAAAACAATTCTGACTATATGTCATCACATTAGTTTGGAATATGCAGAAAATAATGGTAATGATAACAATATTCATAATGCAGAAAAAGCATTTGACAAAGTACAACATCTATTCATGGAGTAACCCTCAACAAAGTAGGTTTAGAGGGAGCATACCTCAACATAAAAAAGACCATATATGAAAAACCCACAGCTAATATCATCCTCAATGGGCAAAAACTGAGAGCTTTTCCTCTACAGTCAGGAAAAGACAGGGATGTCCACTTTCATCGCTGTTCTTTTTAACATAGTACTGGAAGTCCTGGCCACAGTAATCAGAATATAACAAGAAATAAAAGGCATCCAAATCAGCAAGGAAGAAGTAAAACTTCCACTATTTCCAGACGACATGAGAACCCAAAAGGCTCCACCAAAAAACTGCTAGAACTTACCAACAGATTTAGTAAAGCTGCAGGATATAAAATCAATGTACAGAAATCTGTTGCATTTCTACACACTAATAATGAAGCAGCAGAAAGAGAAACTAAGGGAATCAATCCCATTTACAATTGCACCAAAAACAATAAGATACCTAGTAATAAACTAAACCAAAGAGGTGAAAGAACTGTATTCTGAAAACTATAAAATACTGATGAAAGAAATTGAAAAAGACCCAAAGGAATAGAAAGACATTCCATGGTCATGGATTGGAATAAGGGAGAACAAATGTTAAACTATCTATACCACCCAAAGCAATTTACATATTTAACACAATCCCTATCAACATACCAACACCAACATACCAACACCAATCCTAAAATTTGTATGGAAACAAAAGTACCCTGAATAGCCAAAGTTATCTTGAAAAAGAAAAGCAAAGCTGGAGGCATCACAGTTCCAGACTTCAAGTTATATCACAGAGCTGTACTGATCAAAACAGTATGGTACTGGCAAAAAATAGACACATTGATCAATAGAACAGAACAGAAAACCCAGAACTGAAGTCACAACTATATGGTCAATTAATCTGGAGCAGTGCGTAATGTATAGAATGTATAGAATTGTTGATTCACTATATTGTACACGTGAAACTAATGTAACACTGTATGTTAACTATATTGGAATTAAAACTTAATTTAAAAAGGTATATTATGAAAATTGTGTCTATAAAAAAGCTATCGTTGCTTTTTAAATATAAACCAAGATAGAATTTAAGGCAATGGGGATTTATAAAGAAGGATATTTAATAAAGAAAAAAAGACCAATCCACCAGGATTGTATTATGATACCTAATTTATATGCACCTAAAGACATAAAGCAAAAATAAAAACCAAAATAAAAGGATGAGTAGGAAAATCCACAATCATAGTGAGAAAGAATAACAGAAGTTTCTTGGTAACTAATTGCACAGTCAGAAAAATATCAGTAAGGATATAAAAAATTTACCCATGATAGCCTCAGGATACTTGGTAAGAGTCCAGGCATTGGATCAAAATCCACACACTGCCTCTTACTGGCTGTGTGACCCTCACTATTTTTTATATCATAAACTCCCTTCCTAAACTAATGAGAACTATAGACTCTCTCCTTAGCATATACATACACCTTGAATAAATGGATTAATCCATCCCTACACACATATGTGCATTTAATTTTGAACACAAGTTTAAGGGGATCCACAAGTTGCCTTTATTAAGGCTTTGTAGTCCAGTTTAATCAGTAGGAACATAGATAGGAGGGTCAGATAGAAAACAAATAGTAAGATGAAAGACATACACACAGATCAATAATCAGAGTGAATATAAACAGACTAAACACTTCAAATCACACTTGATAGAAGTAATAAATCAAATGCTGCTTAAAGAGACACAACATAAATTTAAGGACACAGAAAGATTGAAAGTCAAAGTAAGCCATAAGCCAAGAAATATTACTAGAGATAGAGAGATATATTTTATGATGATAAAATTGTCAATCTTATAGGAAGGTACTAAAATTGTAAGTCTGTATCCTTCTACTAACATTGCTTCAAAATATACAATACAAAAAATATCAGACATAAAAGGAAAATTAGAGAAATCTAAAGTTATGGTAGAACATGTAAATATACCTCTCTAAATAATTGATAGGATAATTGGAAAAAATCAGCAGAAGTATTAAAGATTTAAGCAATAAGACTAACAAAGTTGACCTAATTTACATATATAGAGCAATACAAACTACAATTGGAGAATATACATTTTTTTCAAATGCAAACAGGACATTTGCTAAAATCAACCTTTTACTGTCTTTTAACCAAGTAGCGACAAATTTTAAAATATTAAAATAATTCAGAATATGTTCTCAGATGACAAATAAACCTAATAATGACAAATGGATAACAACAACAAAAATCTCAAAGTGTTTGGAAATTAAGCAATACATTTCTCAGTAATTCATGAGTAAAAACAGAAATTACAATCAAATTTAGCATTACCTTTAATTGAATGATAATGAAAACACAACAAATGGAAACCTGTGAGAAGCAACTATCTGTGCTTAATAAAAAATTCTATGACTTTAAATGCATATATTAGAAAATAAGAAAGACTGAAAAATATCAATAATCTTAAGTTTGCCTGAAAATAAGTTTTTTGGGGAAAGCAAATCCACATAATTCTTAAAACAAGAAATAATTAAGAATAGAAATTAATAGATAAAAATAAAAAAAAGAATAGAAATTAATAAAAAGGAAATGAAACAAAAAAGAAACACACAAAAGTTAATTGCATGTAAATACTAATAGAATCAAAAATTGTCCAAGAAAAAAAGAGAAGACACAATATAAATCCCAAGGATAAAAGAAAGAAGAACAGCACATATTCTACAGATTTTAAAAATATAATAAAAGAATAATAAGAACAATGTCATTCTAGTAAATTTAAAATTTAGATTAAATCCATGAATTTATAAAATACACAACTTACCAAAATGGAAAAAAAGAAGAAATAGAAAATCTAACCAGTCCTATATCTATTGAGTGAAACTTCATGGCAATTTAAAAATTGACATAACTTTTGTGGTGGCAACAGGAAGAGCTATGAAGACCCACTCAACAATTAAACAAGTAGATCAGATGAAAACTATTAAAAAACTCAACCATTTAACGTCTTTAGGAATTATCCTAAGGGAAAATAGCACACGAAGAAACAATCATTAAAGGAAAAGCTACCAAAACTTGGTAAAAACAATAAGGGTTCCTGGCATTTGAACCAAGACCTGCTGCCTCCTTCTTCTTCACCTCCAGCTTAGCTTAACAGAAACTATACTCAGGAGGCACAGCCAAAATTACAGAGCTTCCTTTCCCCTCAGTTCCCAGTCAAGGTTTATGTCTCACAGGGAGGGCAGGTCACCAGCATTTCTTATCTCCTCCAAATTAGAGTTGAAGAAGCTAAATTCTTAGTGAACATGACCAAGAAGTCATAGATTCCTTTCTAGTAACCAGTCACTACCCAAAAGACAAATGCTTTACCCAGCAAGGCAGACCAAGAATAAAAGGGTCCTAAATGCCCTCATCATGGATTCCTCTTAGAGCAGAGATTTCATACCAGGAGAAGCAATCAAATAAATAAATAAACAAATAAAACCAGAGGCTACAGCCCTGCCAAAAGTAGCAGCTCACAGTTTTTGCCCAGGGAGAGAAGTAGCCCATAAAAATAGAGAGCTTCTCAGCTCTCCCCAAAAGAGAGGACTCAATTTGAAACACAGTCTGGGGAAGATAAAACTTAAACTTACACTAGAAAACATTAGCTTTCCTTAAATAAAAGCAACAAGTTAAACTATAGGCCAGCTAGTACACCAGAGAAAATTAGGGGGAGAGTTAATAAATAAGAGTCTACCGAGAGTCAGAATAAACTTCAAAGACTGGCCTCAAAAGCTATACCTGATTGAATTTAATTGGATCAGACTTTTAAGCATTTTTCCCCCAAGGGCTTTGTTGAAAACAGACCAATCAGCCTATAATTAGTGGAGCCTAACAGGCCAAGTGAAGCAAATGAAGCAAACAGCTTAATACAGAGATCAGAGAAAGAGACAGTCAAAAAGTGTGTTGGCAGAAACAACTGTCATTCCAGGATGCCTGTATATGTGCCTGTTTGCACCCTCTGAGGAGTGATACCCAAAATGTTCACACAGTGGGGGAAACAGCTTCACTAACATAACCTAGTCAAGTCACAAAACAAGCAAGCAAACAACAACCAAAACAAAGAGTGCAGAAGGTGGGGGGGATGCTATTTTGTATTCAAAGATGTTAAAATATACTACCTAACCTGTGCAGATTTCAACAAAAGTTACAAAATATTCCGTCAAGAAAAATTGCATTGTACAGAGTAAAATATGACAAGAAGATTTATTCCTTGAGATTGAACTTAATTCCAACTACTATAACAGAGGCAGCAAGGGGATTTTTATAATCAATACACAAGGAGAAAAAGTCATTGGATTAAAATTACTAATAGGAACTTGATTAGATATCAAGGGTGGAGGAAGAGGAACTTAACTGACTTTCAAGGGTAGAAGGATTCTTACTATAAACTAGCTTACCAGGAGTCTTGCTAAAATGAGGATGAAACTAATCTTGACAAAACTAAAACTAATCTTGACAGTCCAAGGACAGGGCCTAATCAAGAAGAAGGCTTGGGATGCCTGGGTGGCTCAGTTGATTAAGCATCTGCCTCCGACTGAGGTCCTGATCTCAGGGTCTTGGGATTGAGCTCCATGTTAGGCTCCCTGCTCAGCAGGGAGCCTGCTTCTCTCTCCCTCTACCCCATCCCCCTCCCTGGCTTGTGCTCCTGAGCTCTTTCTCTCTCTCTCTTTCTCAAATAAATAAAGTCTTATAAAGAAAGAAAAAAGTCCTTGCAAAGAAAGTCAGTACAAAGAAAGAAGAATATGAGACCCATATACAGGAAAAAGGAGGCAACACAAACTATGCTGTGAGAAGTACCAGATATCAGACTGAACATACAAAGATTTTAAAGTAGCCATTATAAATATCCTCAAAGAACTAACAAACAATGCTTAAAGAAATAATGGAAGATATGAAGACAATGTTTTATCAAATAGAGAATATCAACAAAGATTTTTAAAAATAAGAAAAACAGAATGGAAACTCTGGATTAGATGAGTATAATAATGAAAATGAAAAATTCACTAAAGGTGCTCAACAGATTTCAACAAGAAGAAGAAAATATAAGTGAAGTTGAAGAATGACATTGTGCAATCTGAAGAACAAGGATAAAAGAGAATAGAGAAAAATGATCAGAGACTCAAAAAATGTAAGACACACCAACATATGTGCAATGGGAGTACCTGAAAAAGAGGAAAGAGAAAAGAGTAGAAGAAAATATTCAAAGAAATAATGGCTGTGGGTGCCTGACTGGCTCAGTCAGTAGAGCATACAACTCTTGATCTCAGAGTTTTGAGTTCAAGCCCCAAGTTGGGCATAAAATTTCCTTAAAAAAAAAAAGAGTGGCTGAAAACTTCCCAATTTGCTAAAACAAAAAACAAACAAAATCTGAAAAAAGAAGAGCAAATTCAACTGAAAGCAACCTGAAGGAAGAGTATTATAAGGATTACAGAAGAAATTCGTGACACACAGAAGAGAAAATATAGAGAAAATTAATGATACCAGAAATTGGTTCTTGGAGGAATGAAATTGACAAGCCTTAGGTAGACTGAAAAAAGAGAAAAGACAAATTACCCACCACCAGGTTCACCCAAACCCCCACCCTCTCCCCTCCAAAACCCTCAGTTTGTTTCTCAGAGTCCACAGTCTCTCATGGTTTGTCTCCGCTTCTGATTTCCCCCAACTCACTTCTCCTCTCCATCCCCAATGTCCTCCGTGTTATTCCTTATGCTCCACAAGTAAGTGAACCATGAGTTCTATATCTGGTACAACTGTCCTTTTAAAATAAGGGAGAAATTAAGACATTCTCAGAAAAACAAAAGCTAAGTGAGTTTGTTACCAAGAAAACTGCCCCACAGGAAATGCTAAAAGGTGTTCAAATGAAAGGACTTCAGTCATATAAAAAATAAAGATCTCTGGTAAAGGTAAATGTATGGGCAAATATAAAAGCCAGTATTACTGCACTTTTAATTTGTAACTCACTTTTTATTGCCTGCTTGACATAAAAAATATGCATAAAAATAATTTTAAGTTTGTTATTAGATACACATAGGTAAAGACGTAATTTGTGACAAAAACACAAAAGAGGTAGACAAAAGAATACCAAAGGAAACTGAACACAGGGACACATATATTTGTACATGAATATTCATTGCAATCTTATTCACGATAGGTAAAAGGTGGAAAATCCAAGTTCTCATCAACAGATGAATGTATAAACAAAATGTAGTATATACATCCAATAGAATAATATTGATTTATAAAAATGAATGAAGTTCTGAAACATGTTACATATGGATGATCTTCAAAAAATTACATTAAATGCTGTCAGCCAGACACAAAAGGACAATATCGTATGATTACACTCATATAAAATATCTAAAATAGACAAATTAATAGAAACAGATGGTAGATTTGGAGGTTACCAAAACTGGTGGAAGGAAAAATGCAGAATTATTGCTTACTGGATACAGTTGCTGCTTGGGCTTCTGAAATAGTTTTAGAAATAGATAGGAGTGATGGTTGCATAACTTTGTGAATGAAATTAATGCCACTGTTTTGTATACTTAAAAATTATTTAAATGGAAAATTTTATGTTATATATATTTTACTAAAATAAAAAAAAACTACCGAATTGATATGATCTGAAAATCTGTTGTGACTATGTTGCTTCTCCCAGTATTCAATCTCTTGACTGAAGCTTTGTTTGTATTCTCTTTTTTTTAAAAGATTTTATTTATTTATTTGACAGACAGAGATCACAAGTAGGCAGAGATGCAGGCAAAGAGAGAGGAAGGGAAGCAGGCTCCCTGCTGAGCAGAGAGCCCAATGTGGGCCTCAATCCCAGGACCCTGGGATCATGACCTGAGCACAAGGCAGAGGCTTTAACCCACTGAGCCACCCAGGCGCCCCTGTATTCTCTTTTGATTATTAGCTCACTCTTAGTTATTTTACTTAGTTTGTACTTAGTTGTTAGTGCTCCTCCCTATGGCATTAATTATCCTTTCTCTGTTTACCAGAGAGGGGCTACAATTCCTCTTAGGGCTATTGGCTATTAGCACATCTTCTCTGACAAATCTTCTTTTTATTTCTTTTGCATCAAAGATGTGTGTGTGTGTGTGTGTGTGTGTGTGTGTGTGTTATAAGCATGAGTATTGTATTTTTGTAGTGGCGTCATTCTAGGCAAAGAACATTATGCAGATATTTGTAGTGATTAAACAAAAAGAAGTTTTACTATGATTCTGGATCTTCAGCCAGCCCCTCTTTGTGCTGCTACTTCTAAAATGGTAAAGGCATATCTTGTTTTATTGTGCTTTGCTTTATTGAGCTTTGCAGCTATTGTATTCTTTACAAATTAAATGTATGTGGCAACCTTGCATTGAGCAGGTCTATTGCCTTCATTTTTCGACAGTATTTCCTCATTTTGTGTCACATTTTGATAGAGTTTGTAATATTTCAAACTTTTTCATTATTATATTTGTTATGGCGATCTGTGATTAGTAATCATTGCTGTTATCATTGTAATTGTTTGGGACACCACAAACCGTTCCCATGTAAGACAACAAACTTAACTGATAAATGTATGCATGTTCCGACTACTCCATCAACCAGTCGTTCCCCATCTCTCTCCCTCTCCTCAGGACTTTATGCCCTGAGAAATGACAATATTGAAATTAGGTCAATTAATATCCCTACAATGACCTCGCATGTTCAAGTAAAAAGAAGAGTTGTACATCTCTCGTTTTTAAATCGAGAGCAAGACATGATTAAGCTTAGTAAGGAAGGCATGTCAAAAGTCAAGATAGGCTGACAGCTAGGACTCTTACACCAAACAATTAGCCGAGTTGTAAATGCAAAGGAAAACCTCTTGAAGAAAAGTAAAAGTGCTACTCCAGTGAGCATTTGAATAAGAAAGTGAAACAGCCTTACTGTTAATATGAAGAAAGTTTTAGGGGTTTGGAAAGAAGATCAAATCAGCAACAACATTCCCTTAAGACAAAGCCTAATCCAGAGCAAAGCTTTAAGTCTCTTCACTTCTCTAAATGATGGGAGAGGTGAGGAAGCTGCAGAAGAAAAGTTTGAAGCTAGCAGAGACTGGTTTATTAGGTTTAAGGAAAGAAGCTGTTTCCATAAAATAAAAGTACAAGGTGAAGCAGCAAGTGTTGATGTAGAAGTTGCAGCAAGTTATCCAGAAGATCTAGAAAAGATAGCTGGCTACACTAAACAACAGATTTTCAATGTAGACAAAATAGCCTTCCGTTGGAAGAAGATGCTGTCTAAGACTTTCATAGCTAGAGACAAGTCAGTGCCTAGCTTCAAAGCCTCAAAAGAAAGGCTGACTCTCTTGGTAGGGTTATTGCAGCTGGTGACTAACTTGAAGCCAAAACTCAAGTACCATTCTGCAAATATTAGGGCCCTTAAGAATTATGCTAAATCTACTCTGCCTGTGCTCTATCAATGGAACAACAAAGCCTGAGAGCCAGCACAACTGTTCACAACATGGTTTACAAAATGTTTGAAGCTCACAGTTGAGACCTACTGGTAAGAAAAAAAGACTCCTTTCAAAATATTACTGCCCATTGACAAATGAACCTGGTCACCCAAAAGCTCTGATGGAAGGTGCCTGGGTGGCTCAGTTGGTTAAGCCTCTGCCTTCAGCTCAGGTCATGATCTCAGGATCCTGGAATCGAGCCCCGCATTGGGCTCCCTGCTCAGCAGGGAGCTTGCTTCTCCCTCTCCCTCTGCTTGGTGCTCTGCCTGATTGTAGCACCCTGACTTTGTCAAATAAATACATAATAAATAAAATCTTTTTTAAAAGTTCTGATGGAGATGTATAATGAGATTCATGTTTTCATGCCTGTTAACACATCATCCATACTGCAACCCATGGATAAATGGGTAATTTCCATGTTCAAGCCTTATGATTTAAGAAATACATTTCATGATGCAGCTGCCATAGTGATTCTTCTGATGAATCTGGGCAAATTAAATTGAATCCTGTAAAGGATTCACCATTCTAGATACCATTAAGAACATTCATGATTCATGGGAAGAGGTCAAAATATCAACACTAACAGGAGTTTAGAAGTTTATTTCAACCCTCATGGATGACTTTGAGGGGTTTAAGACTTCAATAGAGGAAGAGAACTAGAATTAGAAAACTGAATGGAACTGAATTTCTGCAATCTCATGATAAAAATTTAATGGATGAAGAGTTGCTTCTTACAGATGAGCAAAGAAAGTGATTTCTTGGGATGGAATCTACTCTTGGTGAAGATGCTGTGAAGATTGTTGAAATGAAAACAAAAGATTTAGAATATTACATAATCTTACTTGATGAAGCAGCAGCAGGGTTTGAGAGGATGGACTCCAATTTTGAGAGAAGTTCTACTGTGGGTAAAATGCTATTGCATGCGACAGAGAAATTTTTCATAAGAGAAAAAGTCAATGTGGCAAGCTTCTCATTGCTGTCTATTTTAAGAAATTACCAAAACCATTCCAAATTTCAGCAACCATCATCCTGATCAGTCAGCAGCCACCAACATTGAAGCAAATTCCCTTACTAGCAAAAAAAAAATTATGAATCCCTGAAAGCAAAGATGATGGTTAGCCCTTTTTGGCAATGAAATATTTTTAATTAGGCATGTACATATTTTTAGACATAATGCAACTGAACATTTGATGGACTATAGTAGAGCAGAAACATAAACTTTTATCTTCACTGGGAAAACAAAAAATTCATATGACTCTCTTTGTTGCAGAATTTGCTTTGGAGATATTGCAATATCTCCAAGGTATGCTTATATACAAAACATGGACAGGATACAGGTAAGACATATGCTTACTTATTTCTAGTACGTTGTTTTGCCCCACTCCTGTGTAAACTCCCTGCCTGGTGAGCTGGGCTAGACCTTTGAAAAAAGCACTTTGTAATATAGCATATACTGTTTAGAATGCTGACAAAGCAATTTTTGTTGACTAGACAATCAATGAATAGCAGCTTTCTGGAAGTGTTAGCATGCCCAATAAATGTCTATTGCTCACAATAGCTACCATTTTTAAAAAGAATGAAAGTTTTCCAGGTGATATATGTATGTAGATCATGAGGTAGATACTACAGATAATATTCTCATTTTAGGCTAAAATTAACAAGTCAGGAAATGACAGATGCTGGCAAGGATGCGGAGAAAGGGGAACCCTCCTACACTGTTGGTGGGAATGCAAGCTGGTGCAACCGCTCTGGAAAACAGCATGGAGATTCCTCAAAAAGTTGAAAATAGAACTACCCTATGACCCAGCAATTGCACTACTGGGTATTTACCCTAAAGATACAA
>PISX010013220.1:12222-57739 GCA_004024625.1 Mellivora capensis | reverse complement strand
GAGGAGAAGGGAGTTGAGGGAAATTGGGGGGGAGATGAACCATGAGAGACTATGGACTCTGAAAAACAACCTGAGGGTTTTGAAGGGGCGGGGGGTGGGAGGTTGGGGGAGCCAGGTGGTGGGTATTGTGGAGGGCACGCATTGCATGGAGCACTGGGTGTGGTGTAAAACTATGAACTCTGTTACGCTGAAAAGAAAACAAACAACCAAAAAAACAAAACAAAACAAAAAAAACCTAAAATGCCTTCTATAGTTCAACAGGTTTTATTTTTGACAAAAATTTTAACTTTCATCATAGAATTCTTTATTTTAAGACTAAGGCTGTAATTATTTTAACCATCAAGGCTTATCTCCCCCATAGGAATTTATTTATTTTTTTAATATTTTATTTATTTATTTGACAGAGATCACAAGTAGGCAGAGAGGCAGGCAGAGAGAGAGGAAGGGAAGTAAGCTCCCTGCTGAGCAGAGAGCCTGATGTGGGGCTTGATTCCAAGACCCCGGGATCATGATCTGAGCCGAAGGCAGAGGCTTTAACCCACTGAGCCACCCAGGCGCCCCTCCCATAGGAATTTATTGATCCGATCCAGTTTCAAGATAGTTTGCTCACAGAACCCAACAAATGAAAACAAAAGTGAAGAAATGGCTTTAAAATAGGCCTAGAACCCTGAATAACATTAAGTACAGAGATGTAAATAAAATGTTAAATCCTGACTTATATATAGTTTATACTTATCCAGAACATAGGACACTTATTTTTGAGTATGGCATTTTTTAATGCTTCTCTATTAATGTAGAAATTCTAGACAGGCTTCAGGAATTCAAATTATTTTTTAAAAAGTTATAAATGAAGAAGAACCATTTAATCATTAAAGGTAATAAAGGGTTTTTCAAAAGCTTATTCCTTAACTATTATTAAGCTTTCACTGTGTAATTTTGGTTTATAGAGTATCTACTCACAGAGTCTTAAATTGAATAGAGGATGTAATCATTGAACACAGCAAAGATTTCTCATGTACTTTTCTTCTAAGTTCAAAATTTCCAAAGGCTTAAAAAATCTTAGGCATACTCTCTCTTCTCTCTGTCCCTGTCTGTTGTCTTTTTTACCAATGATGATAGGTGCATATTAGAAACAGTGAATTGGAGAAAATTATTTGGAGAAAAGAAACTGCAATGAATTGTCATTGAGGTTAAAGCATTGGCTTATTAATCAAGTAAGGATTTCTCTGTATCTGCCATTATTGTGATGCTATTACTAGGAAAATCACTTCATACTCCATTTCTTATGTGTATGTGTTTGTGTATACTAAATAAAGTCAAAATACCATATACTACTATCCTGTCACAAAAATCTGTGACTCAAGTGATATTTTACATTATGTTTTAAATTGTAAATTGGTTTGTAGTTACACAGATTATCCTAATCACTTCAACAAAACCTATGATATAAAAAAATACATTGTTTCAAGTGTGGATGTGTCTTGAATGAAAACAAAAATAGAAAAATGAAAGAAAGCAAATGCATTTTCGTTTAAACTGATGGCATACTAGCTAATGTGGACCAGCTTTTACCAAGAAAAATTTAAATTTATATGGAGAGGCTAAAATATGAAAAAGAAAACTTGGATAATTGTGACCCATCAGTAGGGCAATTTTTCACCTAACATTATCTATTTTGGAAAAGGCAGCCAACAGAATGTGAAACTATGCATGGATGATGTCAGCCTCTTAAAGACAAAATTTGGAGTCTGGGTCTATCAAGGAAGGGGGGCTTCTTGAACCTCCCATTGTTCTATTTGGCTCTCTGAAGGGCTAAACCACACAAGGAGAATTTTAAGAGGAATGAAAAATGGGACTTAGACTAGCCCCACATACCCTAAAGCTCAAAGTCCTATCATTGTAAACACATTAACTGGGATATATTAATCTAGGGATTATCATGTACCTATTTTCTCCTTCCAAAAGCAAAGGTGAATACCCTTGGGAGGACTTCTATGTAGTCCCAAATATTTTCCTTGTGTAAGTGTTTATCATTCAATCAAAATTACTAAACACTTGAGGAAACAATGTGATAGGATTGAAAGCCAGGAGAAAATTATGAAACAACCATCTGCAGAGGATGCTAACAATAATTATATTAGGTAAGACATTAAAGCAAAAATGCTTAAAATGTTCAGTGTTATATGCAACTAATGAACCACTGAACACTACATCAAAAACTAATGATGTATTATATGTTGGCTAACTGAACATAATAATAGAAAAAAAAAACTGCTCAGAGCTACAGACCATAACATTTCTTTTAGGAGAGAACTGGAATGTATGAAAAAGAATTAAATGGTAATTTTAGAACAGAAAAATGCATTATTCAACTTTGAGAATGAATACAAGAGGACAACACAGCAGTATGTTAGTTACCGCATAATAGAAGATTAAGGAACTGGAGGATCTATCAGTAGAAAATATCTGGGGCAATAAATAACAAAAGAAATGGAAACACAAAAGAGGGCTTAAGAAATCTATAGAAAAATGGATTAAGAAGGTATGATCACATACATTATATAGAGCATATATAATGAAATATAATATATATAGTAGAATATTATTCAGCCATGAAAAGGAAATCCCACTATTTACAACATGGATGAACCTGAAAGACATGCTAAGTGAAATAAGCCAGACCCAGAAAGACAAACACTGTATGTTCTCACTTACATGTGGAATGTAAAAAAGTCACAATCACAGAGCCAGAGTGTGGAACAGTGGTTTTGGGGTGGGGGTGGGGAGACAGGAGTACAGACATGTTGGTCAAAGGTATAAACTTCCCGTTGTAAAATGATAAAGTTCTAACAATACTAACAGTTCTAACAATACTGTATTGTATACTTGAAATCTGCTGAGAGAATAGATCTTAAGTGCTTTTACCATATATATACAAAATGAAAACTATGTGAGGTAATGGGCATGTTAATTAATTTGACTGTGGTGATCATTTCACAGTGCATATGTATACTAAATCATCATATTGCATGCACAACCTTAATGTATACAATCTATTTTTCAATCATACTTCAGTAAGGCTGGGAAAAAAACACTAAGCATAAAAAATAACGGAAGTTAAATCAATTTTAAAAAGAAAGCTACGGGAACCCATTGTTAAAGCTTATGGTTAGAACCTAGTCTAACACTCTAGTAATCATAGATGGAAGAAGAGAACGAGGGCAAACTGACAATAGCTTAACATTTTCCCAAATCAGAGAAATTAAAGAAATTATAAATTCGAGAACAGCTATGAAGAAAATCAATCCCTAAGTACAATGTGATAGAACTGCTGAAAATAAAAATGAACACAAAAATACCAAAGGCATTTTCAGTAAAGCCAAATAAAGAAAATTCATCACCAAGAAGCCCATGATTATGGATACACTATGGGGTATTAATCAGGCAGAAGAACAAGAAAATATTAACCATAAAGCTATAGACAAGTGAAAAAAAATCTAAAGCCCAAATATTAGCTGTATAGAGCAACATCTTGTTTTACTTAAAATAACATTGAAGTACAGAAGAAAGGAGTGATACTTCTACCCTGCATACAGAAAAGTGCAAGAGACCGTCACTCTCAAACTAAAGATGAAAAACAGCTGGATAAAACACAAAAACAGTTTTTTGGGAACTGATCCAAGAGTTGAAATTGCAAGTCACTTACGGCAATTGAACTGCAAGGAGTGGCAGTCTCTTCTAAATAAAAAAGAGACATAAGAACTGTTGCACTTCAGGAGGGCACAAATAATAATAATAAAAAAAAAGTAACAGTATTCTACAGGGAAACGCTAAGGCTGAGTACTGGTTCAAAGTAACAGGGAGTCCTAAGCACAAAGAGAGTGTTTTTTTTTTTAAGATTTTGTTTATTTGACCAAGATCACAACTAGGCACAGAGGAAGGTGGAAGCAGGCTCCCCGCTGAGCAGAGAGTCCCATGTGGGACTTGATCCCAGGACCCTGAGATCATGACCTGAGCCTAAAGCAGATGCTTAACCCACTGAGCCACCCAGGTGCCCCGGAGAGTGGGTTCTTAATCATAGACTTTTCTACATCTGCTCCTACTAAATTTTTAATAGAAAGATTGGAAGTTGAGGAGAAGAATAAAGCATCTCCTTAGTGCTGGGGGAAAGCCAGAGGTGGTCGGATGCCAGTGGAGAATGAGAAAGAAATACGAATGCCTTTCCTAACCTCATGATGGGGTGGCAGCTGATTTCTCACACAGGGGCCTACTGGGATACGGATAGAGACAAGCCCATCTCAACTAGGGCAGGCGTAGGATTCACTGCTCCTGGGGAAGTGCAGATGCAAAATCTTCTGGAAGGGAGAGGAAACAGGCATTGAGTTCGTCACCGATACAAAGCAGTAAACTCTTATTGCTGAGCAAAGGCAGAGATAACATTCCCTTACAGGAGGCCAACATGAACCACAGGGCCGAATTTGCTGCCACCCATGTAAAAGAGGCAGGAACACTGAGAAAATTCACTCCCTGATGATGACTGGGCTGGGCAAGGGGAGACAAGAACTCCCCAGCCCAAAGCTAAGCACAGCAAGGTCATGAATAACAACTTATGGGTAGCGACAGCATCTACCACTGGGGAAGGGCACCACTCTTTGTGCTTCGACAATGCAGGAACAACAGAGGCAGGAGGGAAAGACAGACAAACACTAAGAAAGTTCTCCAGAGACCCACAGCTCTCAGTAAGTATACAAATTATGACCCCTCACTAGATGAATGTGGAGTCTGTGGGAACTGCCGACAATGGCAAAGATGTCAGAACACATGCCAGCAAGACACAGCATATTCCAACCACCAACTATAACCACCCCAGAATAAAGGCCTAACAAAGAAGGAGGGAGCACACCCATTTCTGGACATAAATAACATAAACAACATCTGTTTCTCTCAACTTGATGTCTAGAACTTACACTACTCTTTCTAAGAAAAATTTGACAGTCTCTCCATTAGACCAGACACCACTAAGGAAAGACTCACTGAATTTGAAGATAAGTTCAAATATTCAGGGTGAAATACAAAAATTAAAAAAAAAATAAAAAAGAGCATTCAAGATATGTGGGACAGAAACAGAAAATTAATGTTCATGTATTTTATTGATAGAGGGGAAAAAGGAGAAGAGAATGGCTGAGTTCTTTCAAGATACGATGGCCCCAGATTTCCAAAACAAATCAAAGACCACAAAACACATAACTAATAAGTTTAGGTAACTGCAACAAGAGAAATACAAAAAGAAGAAAAATTTTAGAAAAAGTTAAATTTGCTGAAAGAAGGATGTAAAGGGAAAATCTGGAAGGCATTAAAAAAATCAACATTTCATACAGAAGAAGACAAGAATTTAAACACTCATTTTCAGAAATTGTGCAATACCAGAAACTGTGGAAGTATCTTTAAAATACTTAAAGAAAAATATTTCAACTAGTCCTTCTATGCCAAGCAAAAATATTCCACTTGGTCAAGATTAATAGAAAATAGAAGCAGGTATTAAGAGGATTCATATGTTGTGTTGAAGGACATAGGCTTTCAAGCAGCTAGTATAAATATTTTGAAGGACTAAAGGAAAACATGACCTTACTGAGTAAACAGTTTGGATACTACAGTAAGTAAATGGAGACAAAAAAATAACACAGATTTCAGAAACAAAAAGTACAATAATCAAAATGAGAAATCCACTATGGGTTGTGAACAGGAGCCTGGAGGGAGAGGAAATCATCAGGGACCAGGAAAGTCCATCATTGAAATGATCTCATCTCAAGGTATGGAAGACTGAAGAAAAGATCACCAACAAAGGTTTAACCAACCCATAACTGGAGTCACAGGAAGAGAGGACTGAAATTAGGGCAAAAAAAAAGAAAAAAAAATGTTTGAATAAAATGACTGTTTCCCCTCACACACAATTTGATTTAAAACATTCAGTTATGTTTTAAAATCCACGCATTTAAGAAGATGCTAACTAGGATAAATACCAAGAAAATCACATCATGGTAGAACTACTGAAAAATAAGGTGGGGGGGGGGGTTGTTGAAAACAGCCAGAGAACAAAAGAACTATCACATACAGAGCGACACTGAAATGAATGATGGCTAACTTCTCATCAGACACCACAAAAGCCACAGGCAATGCAATACTATCACTAAAATGCCAAAAGTGAGGTTTCAACAGAGAATCCAGGAAAAAAAATAGTGAGGAGGAAAATTTACAGTTAAATAAAAGTTCAAGATCCAGGCCATAGATCTGTACTAGAAGAAATGCTAAATCATGTTCTTTGGGCAGAAAAAGAATGACACCAGTTGGAAACTCAGAAAAGCATAAGAAATGGCAAATATATCAGAAAAATAACAATATTTTTTCTGTTGATTTCCTGAAGGCAAATGGCTGTCTAAGAGAAAAGAGTAGCATTGAAGGTAGAACTTCAACAGTTTCTGGAAGGGACAGATAGGAAAACAAGTCAAAGAAAACAGCACAGAGCACGTAGAGTGTCAGGCATGAAATGACAGAAAGTGGGAATTTGGAATCAAGAGTGAAGTGGAAGTTAGAATAAATATTAACTCTTAATAAATATTGAAAATTTGAAGATGTATAATGTGAACTCTAAAGAAGATACTAAAATAAAATATATGTAATTGAAGGCCAATAGAATATAAAATAATAAAGTAGAATCAGACGTTAAGAGTAGGCCTACTTATGTATGCTCGTTACTTTTTAACAGTGGTGTTAAGACATTCAACGAATTAAGAAAAACAGTCATGTGGATAACCTTACATTTTACCTTTACTTAACACTAAATGCAAAAATGACGAAAATTACCTTGAAATGAACCAACCTATGCTCTTCCATTTCATCTATAAAATCTTCTAGGAGAAAATATAACAGAGATCCCTATTTGCATTGGGATAGGTAAAAGATTTCAGAAGGAAGATAAACTCTAAAAGAAAAAATAGATAAATTGGATTTCATCACTTCACCCTATTTTAAAGCATTTCTAACAAAACAGAAAGTAAAACTAAAGACCAGTAGAAAATGTTAGCAAAACCATTACCTGATAAAATTTCTTCAGAATATGTATAAATAAGTTTAACAGTTCAGTGAGAAAAGCTTACTAGAAACGTAGAAAAATTTTAACATATACACCACCAAAAAACAGGTAAGGGGAAAAGAACACATGAAAAGATGCTCAACAAAAAGTCATCAGGGAAATGCAAATTATAATTATAATAAGATGCCACAACATACCTATGAGTATACCTAATGCTAAGTTTTATATGTGTATGTATCATCCTGACTAGAGCAACCAGAAATCACAGAAAATACAGGTTCAAGTGGAAAGTGGTCCAACAATTTCTCATCTAGATAAGCACACCCTATGGGCACCTGGGTGGCTCAGTCCTTAAGCCTCTGCCTTCAGCTCAGGCCCATGCTCCCAGGGTCCTGGACTCCAGCTGTGCATCCAGCTCCCTGGTAGGCAGGAAGCCTGCTTCTCTCTCTCCCACTCCCCCTGCTTGTGTTCCCTCTCTTGCTGTGTCTCTCTGTCAAATAAATAAGTAAAATCTTAAAAAAGAAAGAAAAAGATAAGCATACCGTAAAACCTATCAATCCACTGGAATTAAATGTTAAATTGTCAAGCAATTTATCAAAACAAAACACACACACACACAAAAAAAACTTATCAGTCCTAATTATCTACCCCATAGAAATGAAAATACGTGTCCACATAAACATTTGTACTCAAAAACTCATAGCAGGTATGTTTCTAGTAGTCAAAAAGTAGAAAAAGCTGATATGGCTATATCAGACAAGGTAAATACTTCAAGACAGGAAGCATTACCTGACATAACAGAATTCTTCATAATGGTAAAATAATTAGTTCACCAGGAACATATTACAACCTGATGTTTGCATATATCTAATACATCTAATAAGAGAATGTCAACATACATGAATCAAAACCAGATAGCTCCTGGGGCAGAAATCAACAGCTCCAAAATTATAGGAGCAAAATTATATTTAATTCATTTATTTGACAGAGAGAGAGAGAGAGAGAAAGTATAAGCAGGCAAAGTGAGAAAGAGGGAAAAACAGGCTCCTCACTGAGCAGGGAGCCCCATGTGGGGCTCGATCCCAGAATCCTGAGATCATGACTTGAGCTGAAGTCAGGCGCTTAACTGAATGAGCCACCCAGGTGCTGCAAAAGAACTGAATTATCAGTCAAAACCTTTCCTCAAAGAAAACTATATATCCCACTTATTTCATCGGTAAATTCAGTTGAGTAGTTAGGAAAGAGTAGCCCCAATTTTTCATAACTTTTTAAAGAAAACAGAAGACGAGGAGGTACTTTTTACTTTATGAGGACAGTTTTACCCTGATATCAAAACCAAAATTATTACCAAAAAACTGTAAAATTAATATCCATCATGCACAAAGTCCCCAACATTCTTAATAAACTACAAGGAAATCAGATCCAGTGATATATCAAGATGATAATATGCCATAACCAAGTGAATGTCATGAATTTTAATGATTTGATCTAACATATTGGACTAAATATAGGCCAAATAGAGGCAGAAATTGGAGAGGAAGCATTATTACCTGTGGTATGTGTTAGCCCTAAGGATGCCTGCAAATTTGGACTCTTGTCAAATATTCCTTGTTATACTAACCCAGTGCATCTATGCTAGATCCACTTACATGAGACCCGCTAAATTTACTCTAACAAACTGAACATCTGTAACTCACGGTTGAGATTCATTATGGAGCAATCCTTAACTTATGTGTAACCTGAAATTAATGAGATGCAGCTGAAGGTTTCCCAGGTCTGATGGCTTGCTTTAATTAAGACTGTCTGAACCCATGGAGCCTCATTTCTTACATCAGGGCAGGCGTGCTGATGAATGGGTCTGGGTGTCATCAGCCATCCAGAACTGGACTATGCACGCTATGTTGCCTGATTCATTCCCTCCTTCAGAGCTAACTTGGTGCTGGCCAAATGTATCTTGTAAATTTGATTTTTTTAAAAGCCAAAACCACTGGTTCTAGCCAAGCAGATGAGGCATTGAAGGAAGACTGTAGAATTATTGTCTGATTGAGCACATCATTCCCTTATTTATAGTAATCCATTAGAAAACAATCCTAGAAAAAAACTAAGTCATTCACATGAATATTACCCATGCAAAAGGGTCAAGGGGCCAACTATACAAAACATGTGTAAGTCTGACGAGGAAAACAATTCAAAAAATTAAAGACTCCAGTCATGAAGGATGGATGACACCATGAGGTGTAAGTGGCCTGCAGCACTTGCTTGGAGTTGAGATGAACTTGCCCTTGAACCCCAAAACTTTCCTCAATGGCTTAACAGGAAGTAATGGTGCCACTTAAGTGGAGAATGGAGTACCCAGGCTACCTGGTATAGACAGATGGCTACGTGCACACACACACGGGGAGCACTGTCTGGACATCTGGATGAAGTTTTAGTCTGGTGTGATAACATCCTTTTTATCAGGGGTACTGAAGAGGAACAAGATGGGGAGATGAGAGACTGACATATTTCGCAGGGATTTATATATATGTATATTTCTAGACAATTTTTTTTCAAAAAATGGATTAAATACAGGAAATAAGTTTTAAATAAATAAATTTTGCTGTTTATGAGTATTCATTTAAATCCCAGTTAAGCACCAAGCTTTTTGAATGACGTGAAAAATGTTGATTTTTAATAGACGAAAGTTGCAAATAACTAAGTCAACTTTATAAAAGAAGCCAAAAATGAGAAGATTCACTCTAACATATGGTAAATACTTTGTACAGAGCCTTAATGGTTTTAAAATACTCTTAAGCCAAGAAAAGATAACAAACCATAAGAGTGGTCAGAAATGGACATAACTATTTTTTGTCCATTTATAAGTCATAGTTTTTATGATTACATTTATAAATCTTTAAATGTTATAAATTAAAAAGTTGTTAGATCATCAATGGAGAAAAATAAGGGAATTATGAGAATTGGATCACTATGTAGAGATAAATGAAGTGAGACTTCTTTTATCACTTCAAATTGGTTTTTTTTCCTCCTGTGCCTACTTAAGTTTTATTTTTTTAAAAGATTTTATTTATTTATTTGAGAGAGATCACAAGTAGGCAGAGAGGCAGGCAGAGGGAGAGGGGGAAGAAGCAGGCTCCCCGCTGAGCAGAGAACCCGATGTGGGGCTTGATCCCAGGATCATGACCGAGCCAAAGGCAGAGGCTTAACCCACTGAGCCACCCAGGGACCCCTTAAATAAGTTTCAAAAAATATATCTCACTATGCATTTTGTTTGTATTAAATGTTTTTACGCTAAGTTTAAATATTTAAAAATAAAATGTTTATATCCCAGAAATTTTATTTTTATAAACATTTTATAAACATTTCACCTTAAACTGACATTGATTTGTCACTTTTTCTAAATGTATCATTAACATAAATAATATTATTTAGTTAATATACACTTTTACACAGTTAGGAAAAAAACACAAAACAACCTTTATTTAATAATACCTTTGGAGAATTGTTGGCAATTATTTGAACAATTTGCAAGCCACGTGATAAAAGGGAAACAGTAATCTAAAGTGTTTTTAATGATGTATCAATCTACCAAGTTGATTTGATCCTTTCAACTTCTGTGAAAGCAAATAGTTGGAAACCATTTCACATACAAGTGACTTAAAAGTTAATCATAAAAGTCATTCACTTTGGCAATTTCTGTGACAATGATTAAGTTCAGTTGTTCATGTTTCTTTTTTTAAAAAAAATATATATATGCATATATATGTGACAATGTATTTATGACTGGACACATGATAGGTTCTCATTTTCCACGGCACTTATGTTCTCTAAAGTTGCTGTGAACGCTGAATTAGCAAATATAGAACCACTGCTTCTAGGGTAAATACAAGGTCAGTTTCCTGCAAACCTCTGGCAACAACATTTTCATCAACGTATCCACATAAAACCTTATTTTATGTGTGTCTGTTTAAGATACCTTATTTAACATTTCTTAAAATTAATTACTTAATCGCATTCTCTTTGAGTGATGAAGCCAGAGATTTGGGAGGTCATTTTCACTGTACAGTTGCTTTGTCAATGTCTTTGTGAGATGAGCAGCTCTCAGCCTGGAAAATCTGCTCTTGCACATAATCCTGTTTCTGTGTAATACTCATCAGGTCATCCCCCGGCGCCCCAGCTTCCCCCTCCTGCAGCCTCCTGATCTGCAGAGCCGCCTAACCTGCTAAGGCTATTCGGCCATATTACTTTTTGAAACATGCAAACCAGCCAACATCAGCAGGGAAGTGTTTAACATATTCCTGGCCCTGGGTAATGTGACCACAAATTGTTTTGTTTTCAGCCTCACAACAATGCTGTCCGCTACACATTATCAGTTATCTCATGAATCCACAACTTTAGTCTTTTTCCATAGTTTCATTACACACTATAGAAGTTATTTCAGCAATTTCGAGAGAGGCCTTGTGTACAGGTCAGCAAATTTCCTCTTCCTTTCCGTGGATGTATTACAGTATTCATTTATTAACACTGAACTGCGGCCAGTAGCACTAGGACTTACGCCTTAAAGTCCATTATTTTGGAGCTGAGAAATCAAGGCTCAGATAGGGTCAGTTAATTTTCTAGGGTCACAAAGCAAGTAAGCGAGAGAACTATAGACCACAGCTAAATACACTGTGGAAAATGCAGAAAGTTTTATTCATGATTATGGTTTTATAGCTTAACATATGACTAATAAAGTTATGTATCCTATTAATATGTATAATTTATATGTGTAACATGATTATGTATTTTATAGGTATTATGTATTATTTAAACAATGGCAGTAGTGTTCAACGGTATTTAGGACTATTTTATAACAGGATATCCTTCACATACAACCTAATACAAATAAAATGCATATTTATAGTGCATGTATTATACATTGTTACAGGGGTATAAGTTACTTTCTCCATAAGGCACATCATGACCTTCTTGCTCTTAAAAACACTGGACAGAGCTTTAGCACTAAACTTAGGAGACACTTGAAACAGAAAAATCACCAAAAATGTATAAATATGTGAAAAGCATGGAACTATATATACTGGGGAAAAGACACTGATTTATAGTCTGAGAGCTGGAACAAGAACGCGGAGTGTCTCCTTGTTCAGCCTCAGCTGGGAATGTGGTCACAGAGTGACTCACATTTTTGATGTTCTGCCCATGTCCACGAATGATGGCAAAATATAGCAACTACTGATTTTGGGGGTTACAAATTACAATATTTGTCTAATAAGCAAACTTACAAATAGGAAATCCATGAATAATGAACATGAAGTAAATGTATGTGTATTTATTTTTATAGATTAATGTCTTTGAATTTTGTTAAAGGAGGTGGCAAGAGTATTTGCCAAAACGATTTATGGTGGTTTTCTTTAGGATGTATGTTTTTAACAACCGTCTAGGAATAATTGAGCTAAAATAGCTTTTTAGATTTATTATGCTGACTTTGCTTTACAACACATGGGAATTTAGAATATACTAATGGAAGAAACTACTCCATATTGAATGAAGAATAAAACACTGAAGTAAACCAAAATGAAACCAGAATGATGTGTTGGATGTCTCAAGGCCTTATGAAGTCATTAATACAATTATTCCTATTCTTCGCATAAAAACCCATTTTTTTTTTAAATGGGAGGTGAAAGGGAATGAGTGAACAATAAAGAAGAAAGCAAGTACAAAGGCAGATGTATGGAAAGATGGTGAAGATGATCAGAAAATAGATACATAAATACACAGGTCAACGGATAGGAATGAGGAAAACACTTGAATATTAACAAAGGCTAACAATAATTATTGCAAAAGTACTAGAGTAAATGTCCTTCATTCTCCCTATTATCCCACATTTAGTATCTGCTATATTTTGATTTTTTATTTGTATTTAATTTTTTAAAGATTTTATTTGAGAGTGAGAGAGAGAGCATGAGTGCACACACAAGCAGTGAGTAGGACAGAGAGAGAGAGGAGAGAGATTTTCAGGAAGATTCTGTGCTAAGTACCCAAAGGCCAAAAGGGGCTCAGTCTCATGGTGCTGAGGTCATGACCTGAGCCGAAATCAGGAGTCAGATGCAAAACCATCTGAGCCACCCAGGCTCCTCTCTGCCAAGTTTCTAAAAAAACAAGGAAGCAGCCATGAAGCCCACGGGCAAGGAACATTTGGATATTGGAAGTTCTTCTTTACTAAGACAAATGCTAATGTCAACTAAGATGGATAAATTGAAATATAATCTACAAATTTCCCACCAATGTGCAGTTTACAGCAATTCAGACCGAATAACCTCATAGCTGTACAATTGTTTTTGGTCAAGGCTCAGAGTTCAAGTTAATTTTCAAGTCACAACACTAACAGGTGGGAGCCCTAAAGACCACAGCTAATCCCATTCAATAACATGCAAGAAGTTTGTTTTTAAAAAAAATAATTTAAAACTTACGACTAATAAAGTTACATAAAATATTACTGAAGGGCAGGGCTCCTGGGTGGCTCAGTCCTTAAGTGACTGCCTTCAGCTCAGGTCATGATCCTGGGATCCTGGGATCAAGCCCCACATCTGGCTTCCTGCTCAGCAGGAAGCCCGCTTCTCTCTCTCCCACTCCCCTCACTTGTGTCTCCTCTCACAGTCTCTCTGTGTCTCTGTGTATACTAAAATATATATTTTAGTAAAAAAATATTACTAAAGGGTATTTTATGGGCAGGGTGCTTTAATAATTTAATTCTTATATTGTCCACCTATGTTTTAAGGCATTATTGTTCCCATTTTACATTAGAGAAAATTTACAAAGAACTTAATTTGTTCAAGTTTGCACAAACATCAGTGGTAGAACCTCAGTAATATTCATCCTGATTATTCTTCAAAACTTCATAAACTTTATAAAAATTTTTATAAAAATATATGAAGACTGGGCCCACAGGATTTCCAAATACACAGCATACCCACTTTGTGTCTATGAACCATAATATGGTTACTTTTTCATAATTAACCAGTTTTATAAATCTTTAGGTCATCTACATATAGGTGTGTGCAGGTTTTAACTTTTATTTTTTAGTTTTAAATGAAAATATTAATGAAAATAGTTTATTAATCCTACATTAGACCTCTGGAAATGGAGCCAGAAAAATATTTATGAAGTGTAAAATTGAAATTTTAAAAATGTACAACTAATCTCCGAATATTCCAGCATGTAAGTTGAAAACAATTCAAATAAAGTGATGACACTTTTTCTAATTTTATTGTCAAAATATCTTTAATATATGTGTTAGCTCTAACAATCCTTTTCACTGATTATTTTCACCTATTTCATTTACAAGTTAACTTAAAACAAAGAATCATGGAAAAATTGATACTGAAGATAGATTAAGGAAAGCTAAAAAAAATCTATTGAGATTTTGAATTGTGGAACTTTTAAATATCCTTCTCTAACTCTGGTAGGTAAGAATTATGAAGATATGATAGGACACACTTCATCTATTTAATATTTCCTAAGAAAACCCCAAAGTAGAAAACAGCTCAGTTGCCATAAGTTTCACTTGTATTTTAGACCACCTTGCTATTTGTTGTATATTTTACAGGCATTAGAAAGGGATAGCAAAATAAATTAATTATAGAAGACACCTGCAAGGCAATAGGTGTATAAGTCCGGAGTAAAACATTGCTAGGATTATAATGAGGGACATTTTGTAATTACACAGTGATTAACTGCTATTTCTATTTTCTTGTCTGGTTGTCATAAACAGTCCTTTTTGAAGTTGCATTAATATGAACATTGAAAGAGAATACTGATGGCTCTTTTGAATAACCAGCATGTTTTGCTTGAGGATTATGCAAATCACTTCTTAAAGTCTCATTAAAAGATAATATTTAAGCTGAACACTAAAAATTCTCAGTTAAAATTCAAATCAGTGAAGCATGGAGTGAGGAGGTAGCAACTTACTGGTTTATTGTGCACACTGTTACGCTATATAAATATTCCATTTGCATCGCATGTTTTCATATATCACGTATCTAGGACATCCTCTCTTCTTTTATTATGATATATGCATATATATTTTAGTATGTATGGCAGAATATTTCCATGCCAATTTGATGTCTATTTTGAGAGAAATTATAAAATTTTCAGTATGGGATCTGAATCCTCAGTATAACGAAGTCTATTAAAGCTAAGAGTATAAATATGAGAGCTTCTCTTGAATTCTGGAAAAAATCCAGATTTGGGAGAAGTTAGAGAAATAACCAAGAAGACCCTTGTTAACCTAGTGTATGTACTTTATTGTGCCTTCTCACCTTTGTGGGAAGCAAACAAACAGGCTACTAGCCAAAATGCTTTAAGATCGAATGGTATTTTTACTTGTCTTCCTCTATTCTGTGCCGTTAGTAAATGGCTTTGTCAGGTTTTGTTACAAACTGAAGAGCAACTTTGATGTATTGGTTAACAATTTTACAGTTTAGATAATTTAAGAGGAACCCAGAAATTGGTCAATCATAATAATATGAAGAAATGCCAAAATTACACTTTTGGATTTCTGCCTACTTCTCAACAGAACAGAAAATTTTCTTTGACACAAGAAAGAAATCAAATTTCACTAACTGTGTCATGGATTATAATTCATAAAGAAAGCAGTAGTCCTCAAAAGGCAAATAAAGCTGAGAAAGAATTTAGGTGATCAAAACAAAAATCCGCTCACTTGATGCTAGCAGTATTTGTTTTTTATTCATGTTTGTTTACAGAGAATTGGCTTCATAAATATAAAATTATGTTCAAGCAAAAAAATCTACATATACATAAACAAATAGGCTTGGAAACACTGAAGATTATTTACAGCAATATCTTTGAACTGAGTAGCCGATCAAAGGGTGCTATGTCTTTGTGGCAATAGATTTCTGGTCTTAATCTTAATTTTGAAGCAGACAATATTAACTTTGTAATGCAGATAATTAGAAATGCATGAAGGTGCAGACAAGCTGACCGTGCTCACATTTCATTTTTAGTGAAGGTCTATCTATTTTGTTTATCCAAAATGACTTTCTCTCTTTGGAACTTTTCAATGATGAGCGACACTTCCCTACAGTACACTAGTGCTATGATTTATTTTGAAGGGATTCTCATTAAATTGTACACTGCTGTATTGAAATCCATGATTACACTGAAAATGCTGACACAAATGTTTTCATATTACTCTTTAAGTTGGCGATTTTCTGTGAATACTAAATCAAGGACAAGAGCACACTCTTCTTCACCTGCATAGAGATGAAGATGGTGCATATATTGTGTCATCCTGCATGAATATATATATATAAATAATATATACTTTATAAGTATATGTAAATATGCTATACATAAAGCACATTGTATATATATTTGGGGAAGAAAATGTTCCATACAAATGTCCAATAAAACTGTCATATTTATACTATAAAAAATATAAATATATATTTATATTATAGGTAGACTATTTAAAAAATCACTATAGTCATTAATATCTCCCTTTACAAGCTCAATAAGGTCTATGGAAATTGAACATTATATTTAAAATATACTTTATGTCCAATTTTTATATCAAATTTTAATGGCATAGTTATAGTTAAAAATGTGGTTTAATAACATAACTCATAGTTAAATTTCTTTGGAAAATACACTGAAACAATTCATATCCACATTTTGCCCAAATGTAAGTTGATAGTTAATTCCCATGGGTTCATCAGGAATTGCTCTCAATTTTAAGATATATGTCTAAAGAATTTAGTTCATTTTTATTTTATTTATTTATTTCACAGACGGAGATCACAAGTCAGAGATCACAAGTAGGCAGAGAGGCAGGTAGAGAGAAAGGGGAAGCAGCCTCCCTGCCAAGCAGAGAGCCAGATGCGGGGCTCCATCCCAGGAAGAGGCTCAATCCCAGGACGCTGGGAACATGACCTGAGCCAAAGGCAGAGGCTTTAACCCACTGAGCCACCCAGGTGCCCCAATTTAGTTACATTTTTAAATAATAGTGCATTAGTTATTTTTTCAGATATTGCTTATGGCATGCTTGGGAAATGTATCTTTAGTAACAATGAATTTTAATGAGTTTTTGGGTGTTTGAAGAACATTTTAAGGTGCAAACATATAAAATATGTAATTATAAAACATAATATGCTGTGATGTTTTATATACTATCTGTTTTTTCTCTCTAATTGATTTCAAGTGCCTGGAGAGGACATCTACTGTCTCTTTTTTAAGGGGTGGGAGGGTAGGGTAAGTTATACCTCCTAAAATTGTGGGCCTTGAAAATGTGCTTACTACATATATGAGCGAATGGCTTAAAAAAATTCTCAGTGTGACAATACCATTATATACAATTGTGAGTATCCTCATCATTGGTCAGAACTAGATGGGGCTGCTAGTCTATGAATGCTTTAGATGACTGCCTGCTTGCTCACTCATTACCTAGAATGAGAGAAGCAGGGGGAAAAAAAAAAACCTGAAAAAGTTTCCAACCTTCTCAAAAAACTTAGAATCCTTGCCATCAGACTTACACTTCTCAATTTCTCAGTGGACTGTAGGGAAAGATTAAAGCCTGGGGAAAGTCCTGGGCTCTGGTTTCTCCCTGTAATCCCCCATCTGTGTCAAAATTAAATTGCAACACCTTATGAAATGTTCTCAAAGTCCATCTTCAAAAATTAAGTCAGAAAAGTGTTTTCTGTTTTCTAGAGTGTTGTTTTATCAAAAGTACTTTTAGTCTGCATTGATGTTATACTTATCTGATTGAATTTTCCTATTTGCATGGGATGAAGAAAAACTGGAACTAAAGACATGCTCCACCCTTAGCTAAAGTAAAACTGAAAAAAAATTCTAGTTGTATACTATTTCCTATTCTTTGGCTTTTTCACATCATCATATTTTATTCATCTTATACAAGAGTTGGATGTAATTTTTTAGGGAATAAATCAGGATATATGCATAATCAAAAGTGCACATCCTATGTACACTACACAGTGATTTGCCTATAATATTTGACAATAGCTGCTTGTGGCACACAGACTACAATTGGATGTTTTTGGACAATATACTTCATGTGCATATTGTTATATAGATGGTCATCTTATTCCCAGGGTCCCGAGATAAAGCCCTGCATCAGATTCCCTGCTCAGTGGGAAGCCTGCTTCTCCCTCCCCACTCCCCGTGCTTGTGTTCCCTCCCTCCCTATATCTCGCTCGTCAAATAAATAAATAAATAAGATGTAAAAAACAAAAAGCAAGTGCCCTTCTTAATCCCTACCACCTGTCCACCACTCCCCTCCCTTCCAGTAACCTTCAATCTGTCCTCTAATAATTTCTAAGTATCCATCATTATGCATACAAATGCCACTTTTTATGTATGCTGATTTCACTAATCTTGCTAATTACTTATAATTTATTACATATTTATTTGAAATATGTAGTATTAATATTTTTAAAATGGAAATTGGTAAAAAGTATACATCACTAACAACCATAAATAATTTAAAAAGATTTTAAGAGAGTACTATGAACACCTGTCAAAAAATTATGCAAGTTAAGTGAACAAGACAAATTCCTAGGACACAAACTGAAAACTGACTCAAGAAGAAATGGAAAATAAAACAGGATCTGTAACAAATAGATATATTGGAATAATAATTTTTAAGCTTCATGATGAATTCTACCAAATATTTAAAATTAATACCAACTCTTCATAAAGTATTATGAAAATAAAAGGAAGAACAGTACTTTTCAAATACAAGATTAACATTCAATTTGATCAATTAATATAACATATTAATAGAATGAAGGACAAAAAGATACCTGATTATCTCAATAAATGCAGAAAAGCATTTAACAAACTTACACATTTTCGTAGTTAAAACACTCAACCAAGGAGTGTCTAGGTGGCAGTCAGTCAAGTGTCCAGTTCTTGATTTTGGCTCAGGTTATGATGTCCCGGTATGAGACTGAGCCCTGCATCCCACCCCAGCATGGAGCCCACATAAGATTCTCTTTCCCTTTGCCCCTCCCCACTGCTCATGCACACTTGTTCTTTCCCTCTCTCTAAAACAAACAAAAACAAACGAACAAAAAACCAACCAGCAAAACCAACAAAAACCACTCAGCCAACTAGGAATAAAAGTATATTTCTCAAACTAATAAATGGGGTCTACTGAAAACTCACAAGTATCAATGTTTAATGGTGAAAGACAACACACTTCCAGACAGTGGAATATTACTAGGCACTTAACAGAAATGAAGTATCAAAAGGCATGGAAGAAACTTCAATGGCTATTACTAACGTAAAGAGGCCAAGCTAAAAAGACTACACACTGCATAGCTTCAACTCTATGATATTCTAGAAAAAGTAAAACTAGGCAGATAATAAAAGACCAATAGTTACAAGGGATTTAAGGTGGGCTGAGAGGGATAAACAGTCAAAACAACAAAGAGTTTAAGGAGGTGAAAACAGTCTGTATGTTACCATAATGATGGACATAGCCATTATAAATTTGTCCAAATCCACAGAATATACAACACCAAGAACAAACAGCAGCATCAAATATGGCCTTTGATGTTTAGAATATGTAAATGTACATTCAGTTGTAAGAAATATAACATCCTGGTGGGAAATGTTAATTACAAGACAGCTTATGCATGTGTGAGGCATGAGGTATATGAGAAGTCTCTGTAGCTTCCCCTTAATTTTGTTGTGAAGCTTAGCTTCTCTAAGCAGTTGCTCTAACTTAAAAAAAGAAAACTTCTAGTTCTTCCTTTAAATTTTTATTGGCTTACTGGAGTGATACCTAGAACCTTTAATAAAATCTATTCATATCACAATTCAATTCTGTCTGGGTCTCTTATAAAGTAAGGTGGCATTTATAACATGGGACCCCAGAGAGTTAGTTCTAATTTGTTAATTTCTAATGAATAAAATGATCGAATGCAATCATAATGTTCTTCATCAAGTGTATATGGGGAAATCCCAAAGCATTTATTTCATGGTACTTTTATAGCTTTTTTAAGGTTAAGTACATCACTCATATTGCATGACTTTGGAGATGTGTGCATTATTTGGTGACATATGTCATTATAATTCTGTGATAAGAGTAGTTTAGTGTTGTTGCCATAGAACTAATGGGGTAATAATTCCTAGTGCCTATTTTGTCTAGAAAATGTAAAGGAAAAAATAGGTTTGTATAGATATGTAATGTTTACTGTGTGTCAATTTCAAGCATCTCTTTTAGATAAGTATTTTCACTCAATGGAAAAGGAGGAAATTGAAGTTCAGACTTTAATCACTGTTGAACTGTTACTATTATATTATTTCTTCCATTTGCCTCTTATATATTAGAAATGTCCATAATTAACTTGTACTTATGTTCTAGTTATTTCCACCAAATTACTGTCCAATTAATGTGTAATAATTTGTAAATCATGATAGAATATTAGAAATCTCAAAGTTGTTTTCCACATATTTACACCATTTAGAAAAATTTCTTATTCAAACAACATGCCTTGGACCAACATATTACCACTTCAAGTTTGCTAAGTAAATGTCAGAATCCTTTAAGATTAATCTGATAATACTTAATGATGACTTTTTAAATATTCATACTATTATTTTACTACGGCTTTGACAAATTTTACAAGTTCTCATTTCAAGTAATAAGGTAAATGCACTTCTAAGTATTATTTATAATTTCGAGTACCTTGCTTTAGGATATATTGAACAGTTATATTTATATAACATATACCTAGAATATTTGCTAAAGTATTTGACTCTAGCAAGCACATTTTGTCACATTTCAGTATGTATGCCTAAATATTCACAGAATGGGACCCCAAATGAAAAAAATGATTTGCAGGTGCAATGTAATACTATTCACTTTTTCTGTTAGTTGTAATTTTGTAGAAAGAAGAGTGAATTTTGGTATTATTTGGTCTATTCTCAGAATTAGTTTACAGCTGAATAGGACACAAATATTTCTACACCTAAACAAATAACATTTTATAAAACTTACAATAATTTGGGTACTACAAGAAACATATGTGACCCAGATTTTATGGAACACAGATGGATAAAGAGATATGTAAATACAGAGATGGCTAACAAACAGATGGCTTTTAATTTTTTTTAAACACTGTCCCTGTTTGAAAGTGGTCTCCACTGATATATTTCCATCATCTTTTGCATGAGTTTTAACATTCTGTATCTTTAAAAAAAAGTGGGGTGGAAATAGAAGAGAGAAGGAAAAGTTTGTAAATTCACAGCTAAGTACCATTTTATTATTTTTGAAATATTATTATATCACAACTTATCCAATACAAATTTAGAATAAGAAAGTGTGTCCAGACACTGCTTATCTTATATTTACTACTCTTTTCCAAAGCAAACTTGAGGAGCGCCTAGGCGGTTCAGTTGGTTAGGCATCTGACACTTGGTTTAGGCTCAGGTCATGATCCCAAGGTCTTGAGATATAGCCCAGCATTGGCTTAGGGATTCTCTCTCCTCTGTCCCTCCCTCTGCTCATGCGCTCTAAAATAAGTAAATCAATCTTAAAAAAAAAAAAAAAAAGCAAACTTGGATATTCAAGTACACTTGCATATTTTCCTATAACTAAAATATAAATGCATTTAGCTTATCATTTCAAAATCAGATGTACTAATACTGCCCACTAATCAGAGACTTGTGAAAGTAGACAGTTTTGTTGTTAGCATTTAAAAGTAAAAATAGGTTTAAAAAGCTAATGTTCTTTAATTCTGTGAAGTATGAATAGTTTAAATGGTTATGTCAGCACCATTAACAGATAATACACTAAGATTGTTTAAATGGTTTTAACATTTAAATATTTACTGAATTAAAATACACAATAAGCATTATTTTCCTTAATATCTTTGTCTTTTAAATTTCATTTATTCAGTTTATGAAGAGTGGCCATATCACCATGTCTAGAGTGACCCTTTGTACATTCCTATTTTAGGAAATCTTTCAGGTCTCCTGCATGAATCTTATCCTCCCATTAGCTCATGTTTTATTATTGGAATTCCTCTAGTTTTCAAAGTACCATCAAATGCTTTTCTACTTTATCTTATGCTTTTTAAATTTTGTCCCACAATTTTTCATGAATATGGATAAGTCTTATAAATTCAAGGATGTAAGTTTTGTTCTTGTATCCCAATATATGTATATATACATATATATGTATTGAATTTATGTGATTTGACTTATGATGCCTTATTTAAGCTATTGTCATAATATATATAATTATAGTCAGTATGTAAATAAAATCCTTGTTTTAAAGTTTCTAAATCACTGCTTAAAACATGTCCCTCTATCATATGCACCATATATTCACCTGAGAGTGACCATCTGGAATAAAGACTAATATAGGGATTCTAGAATGGCAAAATAGACTATCTAAATTTATACACACTTTGAGTTTAGTGATATGTAAGAAATGCAGAAGACAGGATTGTGAATTAGAAAGCAAGTTATTAATAAAAATCTAAACTGAACCACCAAGCTTATAAAAGGAAAAGACAATAAAAAAAATTTAGAACCATGAGAACAAAGTGAAACAGACTCACACAAATGTAGAAAGAGGCCCCGGGGATAAGAAAAGTATTTTAGGAGACAATGACCAGAGAGAGGGGGGGAGAAAATCCCAAGCAGAGCCTGATGCAGGACTCATGCACAACTCTGAGATCACTACCTGAGCTGAAACCAAAGCCGGACACTCAACTGAGTGACCACCAGGCACCCCTACATTTATATTTTTGACTTGTAATTTTGAAGTGCCTTCAACTGTGGAGAGAATATATTTTTCTGCTACAATGATGATAACCCCACTATGTGACTTGCACTGGTCAATATATTACATAGTTTGTATAATTCTGCTAAAATATAAATATGATTACATAGTTTAGTTGATCTTCTTGATATTTCCACAAGAAAAACAAGCCTTGGGTAGCTGCTTGTGTCAGAAAAAGAGATACAAGTGCAATAGATCCCTCTTGCAGCCTGGATATAAACATAGCTGAATTCCATTAGTATCCCCTAGACCCTAGATGAACACTGAGACCTACTTAGTCATAAACACAAAAATAACGGTCTTTATAAACTGGTGGATTTGATTTTTAGCAAAAAAAAAAAAAAATTAGAAACATTTGTTACTAGAGTTGGGATGTTGCTCTTCTACCACGAATTATGTGCCATTGGCTTTGGGACCAAGCAGAGGAAAGTAAGACAACTCTTACAAGAGGATGTAAACAGCAAACAATATGAATGTTCAGTTCAATTTACACCTGTGAAAATCGAGTAGCATTAACTTGTGCACAAGATAAGAAAGTTGAAACAAAATATTAAAGGCTTTTTTAAAAAAGATTTTATTTATTTATTTGACAGATGGAGATCACAAGTAGGCAGAGAGAGAGAGAGAGGAGGAGTCAGGCTTCCCGTTGAGCAGAGAGCCTGATGCGGGGCTTGATCCCAGACCCTGGGATCATGCCCTGAGCTGAAGGCAGAGGCTTTAACCCACTGAGCCACCCAGGCGCCCCTGAAACAAAATATTAATACGGGTACTTCTGTGTTTGGTATCTGTACTTTTTAAAGGAACAGAAAAAGAAATGGACTAGGAGAGAACTGACTGGCACGCTAAGAATACTGTGAAGTCAATAGACAGATCCCAGAAATTCTAGAACCTTCTGAGTTAGAAAATGAGCTTGCACTGGCCAAGTGAAACTGGCCATTACTTCACCAACTCGAGAAAAAATCCGAATTTAGCGTCTGCCCTTACTTCATGGTCTTAGACAGAAACTGGAGCAAGGCCCGGTCATTAGGACTAATAGATACCCTTTCAGTTGAACTAATGTGTCCTAGAAGACTACAGATATTGTCTCATGAAGCCTTTTATGCTGTCAAAGTTTTACTTAAATCTAGAGTGGGAGAATAAGCTGTGGGTGTAACTATGGCACATAAAATGAAACGTAATCAAATGAAGAGGATACTTCAACGTTTCTCTGAAGTTGTACCAGCTTAATAACCACCAACCTGCATTAAAAGACACTGAGGCTATTAGGCTCATTAAAAGACTCTTGTTTCTCCAGGAAGCAGACTTAGAGAACTTTCCAGTCTCTCAGGAGGGTACATTTCCTACTACCGTCTTCAGATGTGGCAAAGGAAAATGATAAACCAAAGTATAGAGGAAAAAGCCCAAGAAATTAACAGACATGGGAAACACACTCAGGGATTAGAATGGATTTGATCAATGATAGATCTCAAAAATCTGATGCCCAGTATAAGATGACATCACAAAATTGGCCCAGTGGGACTTTAGTATTACCATGAATTAGTGACTCCTAAGTGCCTTCCCTTCTTGGCACTTTTTAATGGGAGTATGTAAGTTATGCTTCCCTGTTCCACTATTATATACTGCGTTTTGGGAGAAAACATTACTAGTGTTCAATTTCACAGGTTTCTGGGTCAAGAAGATTTACTTCTTAACCTGATAAAGATCACTGAGAAGCTCAGGAAGATATTGAGATTGATTTTAAGGCAACAAAAACACAGTCATTTTAAACCATTAGAGTCCTGGGAGCATGTTATGAAAATGTCTGTGAAAACAGATGTCCAGGTATAAGAAACATTAAGCCCAGGTCCTGATATAAAGGCATACAAGAAGAAAGAAAATGAGTAAGAGATGAAGACAGGGAAAAAATGGACAATGAGCATGTGAAGTTTTATTTAGGTTTCTGCTAAAATTTTACATTTTGCCTAAGGAGAGATGGAAAAAAAGGTAAGGTTTTAAATGCAATAACATGATGTGACTCATTTGAGACTTTTTTGTTATAATGTGCCATAGGTAATAAGTGTAGAATCAAAATGACTAGCAATAATTCAGGCAAGAGATGAAGGTGGTAATGGATCAGGATGTCTCAGTGGTATATTAATGAAGAGTGCTTAGATTTGGGATTATTTGAAGGTTAAGCTTTCATGATTTGTTGGTGTATTTTACTTGGAGTCTGAGAGAAAAAGAGGAGTTTAGGATAATACCAAAGTCTCTAGACTAATTTAAAATATCCAGTTGCCAATAATCAAAGTAAAGATGAATGACTGCAAAGAAGTTTTACTTTGTATGTATGAATTTTTGTATAATGGGGTGGTGTTCAGGAATTTGCTTTTGTACATAGCCAGTTTGAGTTGCTGGTTAGATATCCACAAAAAATATTGAGAAGGCTAATTGGTACGTCAGTTTGGAATATAGGGGACATTTAAGATGGAAATATATATGCTTGGGAGTTGTTTTTAGATGCTATTTGAAACCACAAGATGGCATATGATCAGCAGTGGATAGGAATTGATATGTTCCAAGGGCTGAACCCTGGGGCATTTCAAGGCCAAATAAGAGATGAAAAGAAAAACACCAAGTTGTTTGAGATGAAGATTATTGATATAGGAGGAAATTAAAAACATTAAGGTAGAATAGACAGTAATTGAAGAAAATCTTATAAAGGGAAGAAGGTAGTTAACGGAATCAGTTTGGTATGCTAACTAAAATGAGTGAGGAGAAACTCGCCGTTTGATTTAGCAACATGGAAGTCACTTGTTAGTGATTTCCATATTCACCAATTTTGGCAAAAATAAGTTTTAGTGGAGGGTGGGGGAAGAAAACATAATTGGGGTGGTGGTTTGGTTAACAAAGGGTAAAGGGGGAATTGAAGATATAAGAAACGATTAATTATTATCATTTGCCATGAAATTTAATCCAGCTAAGAAATACAGATAAAAGGGTGATTGGAATAGAGAAATGCTGGTATAATCAGTGGAATTTTGGTCTTGTTAAGGTTGAAGTTGTTTCTGCAAACATGATAATGAGATAATAAGAGAAAAGGTAATAATCAACAAATAAGATAATTAAGGAGATATGACTACTAAATGTAATACCATATCCTGAATGGGGTCTAAGAAGAAAAAATAATAGATATTAGATAAAAACTAAAGATACATGAGATTCCTGAGTGGCTCAGATGGTTAAGCATCGGACTCTTGATTTTGGCTCAGGTTATGATCTCTCTGCTTGAGGTTCCTCTCTCCCCTACCTCTCTGCCCTTCTGTCTCCTCTTCCCCTCCCCCTGCTCATGCTCTTTTCTAAAATAAATAAAATCTTAAAAAAAAAAAACCTAACGATATCTGGATCATGTATGGACTTTAATCATGTACAAATACTGGCTTACTAATTGTAACAAATATACCATACTAAAAGAATATGTTAATCATATTGGAACAGGGTTTGAGATATATGGAAACTCTGTACTATCCTTAAATTCTTCCACAAATCTAAAACAATTATATAATTTTTAAAATGTTTACTAAAGTCATAGGATACTTGAAAGTAGGATTTTGACTTTTCAGTTATTGGTAATAATGATATGGTCTAAGTAAGACCATAAGAATGAGAGGCTAAAATGGAGTGGAGGAAGACTTCAGAGTTTAAGTCGTCAAGGGGTTCAGAGGTCAATGAATTTGAGTAACCGTGAAACAGGAGCTAATTTTTTTTTCCAAGAAATGAGTGGGAACAACTAAATTTATTTAGATAGCAACAAGTAGGGTGTAGGGTAATAAAGTCTGACAAAATGAAAGGCCATTTGGGAGGAGGTTAAGTGATGGAGAGGGAGAACATTCTAGAAGTAGCAATGTTTAATAGAAGAAAAGTTACTCCATCTCTAACTCCATTCTAGGAGGGATTGGGGAGAGAAAACCTCACCCACTGAGAATGTTGAAAGGAAATTGTGACATCAGGAGAAACCAAAGTTGTAGAAGCAAATAGTGCAGAAAAGAGCTTATAGATATAGAAACATATTTCAGAATAATAAGAGTAAAAATGACAGATGGAAATATCTCAGGAGTTGGGACAGATGGAAGAAAGGGTTGGGAAAAGAGATTTTGGAGTCCTAGGACCAAACATTAATTAAGAGTCCTGGACTTCTTGTGATAGATGGAATAAACTGGGATAAATGGTATAAGTTTAATCTTGATATTTTTAGAGCATATAGCCGTGGTAAGTCTGCAAGCATCAACAGAAAATGATGTTGGAGAATATTCAGGGTATGAGGAATAATTCGCCACTGCTGACAGTCTTTTTCAGGAAGGGGGATTAGCACTGTCTTATTCTCTTGCCCTCTGTCCTTGGGGGAGTACAAACCATTCTGTGACCAAATACATACATAATTCTGGAGCTAGAGAAGGCAAAAGAACTCAAATACCTAGATGCATCAGTTATGGTGTTTCAAACATGCAATTTGATGAGGTTGTTTATTGACAGAGTTAAGACAGGGAACAGAAGAATTTTCAGGACCAAGCATCTGGCTGTGCTAATAATTAGAGGTGAAGAAGAAAAGTAGAAAGGAGCTCCTAAGAAGTAGCTAGAGGAAGTCTTTCACAGTAAACTGCAGCTACTTTTGGTCAATTTCTGGTCTTTTTAAAAAGAATTTGTTTATTTGAGAGAGGGCACACAAGTAGGGGAAGTGGCAGAAGGAGAGGGAGAAGCAGATTCCTCACTGACCAGGGAGCCCGACTCAGGGTGATCCCAGGACCCTGAGATCACGCATGACCTGAGCCAAGGGCAAACACTTAACCAATTAAACCACCCAGATGCCTCAATTTCTGGTCTTAACACAGTAGTATCTACTCATTCTCCACTTCTCAGACTTGACCCAGGAAGCGGAACGTAGCACAAAGATATGGTTATCAAAACAATGTCATACTGGCTAAAAGACATGTAGTTCAATGGAATAGAATATAGAGCTCAGAAATAAATTCTCACATATATGATGAAATGATTTTTGACAAATTTGCCAAGACCATTCAATGGTGAGAGGTACTTTTTAACACACAGTGCTGGGGAAATGAATATCCACATTCAGGAGAAATCGAGTTGAACCCTTACCTAACACTATATAAAAAATTAACTCAAAATGAGTCAAAGACCTAAATTTAAGACTTATAACTATGAAAAACTGAGAAAACAAAGGGCAAACTAGATATAGCATTTATTTCACTGATAAGACATCAATGGTGCAATCAACAAAAGAAATTTGACTTTGTGAGTTTCGTTTTTTAATGTGCATCAAAAAGACAGTATCAGTGGAATCAGATGACAACCCACAGAATAGGATACATTACTTGCATATCACATGTCTGGTAAAGGATTAACATTCCAAATATAGAGAATTCCTAAAACTCAACAGACATCCCAATTCAAAAATAGGCAAAGGACTTGAATAAAAATTTCTCCAAAGAACAGATACAAATGGCCAATAAACACATGAAAAGATGCTCAACACATTAATCATTATTAAAATGCAAATCAAAACTACAATGAAGTATCACCAGTAAGGAAAATTAGCCTTAAACAGAAAGGACATTCTGACAAGTGTTATAACATGGATGAACCTAGAAGACATTATGCTAAGTAATAGGCGCCTGTCAGAAAAAGATAAATACTGCATGAGTCCAATTCTATGACGTACTTAAAATAGGTCAAACCACAGAGTCAGAAAGGAGAATGGTGCTTGGCTGGGACTGGAGAAGAGACTGGGAAGTTACTGTCTAATGTGTACAGAGTTTGAGTTTTCAGTTGAAAAAATAATCCTGGAGATAGTGTTGATGGTAGTGCATTATGAATGTATTTAATTCCATTGAACTGTATACTTAAAAATGGTTAACATGGCTAAAAAAATTTACTTAGTATGTGCACACATGAGGTGTGTGTGTATGTGTGTACTTACTTTGTTCCTTGGCATATCTTCAGCATTTAGAACAGTACCTGACAATTAATCTTGTAAATTGCAGGTATAAATAAAAATTGAACTGGCTGGTGTTACAGAAACTAAAATAGTAATCCCAATTAGGAAGGAGTTGTCAAATAAGAGTTCAAAGTAAGACAAGAATATTTTTGCTAGATATCACAATATGCTTGCTGTGATTTAGCAAAACAGTGCCCAGGGAGTAAAGGTCACGACAACCTATCTGGTAAGTTGGACAGATCTGAAGGGCGGAAAAAAAAAAAGATGACAAAATAGATCCTTATCAAGACAATTAAAAAAATAATTTTACTGTGAAAAGGAACAGAAAGCTGGGGCAATAGCTGGAAGGGTTTGTTGAGTTGACATAATTTTTGTTATAAAATACTAGGGGATTTCTGAAGAAGATAGTGGATTAGGAGTATCCTAAGCTCACCTTCTCCCACAAATATATATAGATAACACCCAAATCAGTGTAAATGACCTAGAAAATTACCTAAAGACAAGCAGAACAGACCCTCCATAGTTAAATCATAGAGAGGAGACCATACTGAAAATGGTAAGGAAGGCATAGAGGCAGGCAGGAACCAAAGTGACTGACAGGGGTTTAACTTTGCCAATTTTTTTACAATTAGTGGGACTTAACACCTTTTAAAAATCAGTAGCTTGGCTCTGGGGAAGTCAGAGGGCAATAGGAAACAGAATGCCCACCCTAAAGAGATGCATAACAAACAATCCCACTGAGATACAACATAGAAGAAGGAACAGATTAAAAATGGTTGCAGTTTACAGGAAGATTTATTTACTAATCTCACACATATGCTGGAGGAGCAGAGATTTTTTAGAAAACTTCTCCAAGCACAAAAAAGTTGGCATGCACTGTTTCCCTTTCCAACTCCCCAGCCTATATGTAGAGACGCCTGCAGAAACTGGCACAGCCCTCTCCACCTAGCTTACTAAAGGTGCCCCCTTGCCTGCCCCAGGTCCCAAGGACCTGACCATCAAACCCACCCTTGGGAGTTTTCCAGAATGGCTACAGGTTCACCTCTACCCAGCAGATCCACAAAAAAATATTAACACCTTGAACCCCACCCTTGCTTTCTCCTATAGACCTGCCATCCAACTACTCTTGGCAGAAACTTTCTAAGGCACTCCAGGTTGCTCCCACAGCAGATCAGTGTAAAACTTGCTAATACCATATACCCATCCTTGCAGTCTCCTGCGAACTCACCCTTGGCAGAAGTCCATCTAAAGCAGGTCCACAAGTATGGCATCATGCAAGAATCCCCAACAGGGTCTAGCATCACTCCCAAGTGACCCTTGCCTTGAGAAAAGGGGAAGTTAACCACACACACGGATCCACTGTGGTCATAGTAGTGAGCTGCAATTAGACATCTGGTCTGTCTACAAGCCCCACCAACACATGAAAGTCTCTTAGGGAAAAACAGACAGTAACCTGTGGTTGTTGTGACAACAGCTCTGCAAATAAATGCCTGGTGTGACCCAGTTCAAACTCAAGGCACCTGAAACTGGCCCACGAATGGCAGAGTGCCTAAATCCTGCCCCAAATACATAGAGAACCATCACAGACGACTTCACTGAAGGCAAACATGGCTCAGTCTCAATAGTAGGGTACCTGTAACACACATAGGAGACATACTTGAAGCACTGGGTTCTGGTGAACAGGGGGCATTGCACTACAAAACACTATAGAACCTTTTATTTGTTAGGACACTACTTTCAAGATCAGGAGATTAGTGAATTTCCTAAACATAGAAATAGAGTTAGACAAAGTGAGGAAATAGGAATATGTCCCAATTGAACAAACAGGACAAAATCATAGCAGGAGAGCTCAATAAAACAGACGTAAGTATTATACCTAACAGAAAATTTAAAGTAATGTCCATAAAGACACACAATTGACTCTTGAGAAAACAGTGAAGGACCTCAGTGAGTCCCTCAACAAAGAGACAGAAAACATGAATAGAATCAATCAGAGGAAGAACTTAATAACTAAAATTTAAAATACACTAAAGGGAATAAATAAGAGACTTGAAGCAGAAAAGGATCAGTGTTCAAAGTAATGGAAAACAAGCTGATCAGGGGAAAGAAAAAATAATTAAAAAATGAGAATAGATTAAGGGGACTCATCAGTAATATCAAGTGTAATAATATTTACAGTAAAGGAACCCAGAAGAAGAAGACAGGGAAAGGGGGGCAGAAAATTAATTGATGAAATAATAACTGAAGACTAGTAAAATTGGGGAAACAAATGCAGGTTCAGGAGACACAGAGAGTCCCCAACAAATTCAACCCAAAGAGGTACGCGCTAAGAAACAATAATTAAAATGGCAAAAAGTAATGATAAAGAGAATTTTTAAAGCAGCAAGAGAAAACTTACATATAAGGGAATGCCATAATGCCCTCAGTGGATCTTTAGCAGGAAATTTGCAGGCCAGAAAGGAGTGGCATGATATATTCAAAGTGATAAATAAAATAATAATAAAATAAAATAAAATAAAATTTCTACAACCAATGCTATGCGATCCAGTAAAACTATCATGTAGAATACAAGGAGAAATAAAACATTTCGCAAACAAAAATTTAAAAAAATCATTATTACTAAACCAGCCCTATAAGAAATGTTAAAGGGTTTCTTTGAGTGGAAAAGAAAGACCTTAAGCAGGAATATGAAAAGTAGAAAGCAGACAAGCTGCAAAATTAAGTATATCTATAAGTATCAGTTAAGGGATTTACAAAATAAAAAGATGTAAATTATGACACCATATACCTAAAAGACCTAGGGGAAAGGGCGTAAAAATGTATTGCTTTTAGAGTAAGTTCAGACTTAAGTGAGCATCAACTTATTGCAGACTACTATATGCATAAGATGTTATACATAAACCTAATAATGGTAACCACAGTTTAAAAACCCATAATAGATATGCAAAAAATAAAGAGAATGGAATCCAAGGATATCAATAAAGAAAGCCATTAAAACAAGAGAAAAGAGAGTAAGGGAAGTAAGGAACAGAGAAGAACCACAAAAACAACTGTAAAACAAGTAACAAAACGGCAACACACTTATCAATAATTACTTTGAATGTAATGGACTAAATATTCCAGTCAAAAGACAGGGTTACTGAATGGATAAAAAAAGCAAGACTCATCTATATGCTGCCTCCAAGAAACTCATTTCAGACCTAAAGACACCTGCAGATTTAAAGTGAAGGGATGAAAAAGCTTTATCATGCAAATCAAAATTCAAAGGAAGGCAGGGTAACAGTGCTTATATTGGAAAATGGAGCTTTAAAACAAAGATTGTAGTGAGACAACGAAGGACACGACATAATCATAAAGGGAAAAATCTAACAAAAAGATAGAACAATTACAAATATTTATGCACTCAACATGGAAGTACCCAAACACAAAGCAGCTATCAATAAAGGATATAATTGAAAGTAATACAATAACTGTAGGGTAATTTAACACCAGCTTTACGTCAAAGGATTGATCATCCAAATAGAAAATGTCTGTTCAGGTCTTCTGCCTGTTTTTTAATTGGATTACTCATTTTTTGGATGTTGAGTTTTGTAAGTTCTTTATATATTTTGGATACTAACTCTATCAGATAGGTCATTTGCAAATATCTTCTTCCATTTGGTGGGTTGCCTTCTAGTTTTATTTTTTTTCCTTTGCTGTGCAGGAGTTTTTTATTTGGATGTAGTCTCAATCTTTTTCTTGTTGTTGCTGTTTGTTTGTTTCCCTTACCTCAGGAGACATCTAGGAAAAAGGGGGTACTGCTGATGTTAAGAAGGTTGCTGGCTGCGTTCTCTTCTAGGATTTTGATGGATTCCTGTCTCATATGTAGGTCTTTCATCCATTTTTAATTTATTTTTGTGTATGTTATAAGAAAGTGGTCCAGTTTCATTCTTTTGCATATTGCTGTCCAGTTTTCCCCAACACGGACCTCACATACCATCAAGGAAAGGCAAATCAGAACTACAATGGGATAATACTCCACACCTGTCAGAATGACTAAAATCAACAGCACAAGAAGCAAGTGTTGAGGATGTGGAGAAAAAGTAACCCTCTTCCCCTGTTGGTGAGAATGCAAACTGGTGCAGCCACTGTGGAAAACAGTATGGAAATTCCTCAAAAGGTTAAAAATAGATCTACCCTATGCTCTAGCAATTGAACTACTGAGTTTTTACCCAAAGAATACAAAAATACTAATTCCAAGGGATCTATGTATCCCTATGTTCACAGTACCATTATTTACAATAGCCAAGATATGGAAGCAGCCCAGTATCCATTGATTGATGGAAGGATAAAGAAGTTGTAGTGCGTACATACACACAATGGAGTATTTATTATTCAGCTATAAAGTGAATAAAGGAAAAGAGAAACAAATCAAGAAACAGACTCTTCATTATAGAGAACTGATGGTTACCAGAGGGGGGATGAGTTAGATGGGTGATTAGTATGAAGGAGCTCACTTGTGATGAACACTGGGTGTTGTAGGGAACTGTTGAATCACTATATTGTGTATCTGACACTAATTTAATCCTGTATATTACCTAACTGCAATTATAATAGAAACTTTTAGAAAGGAAGACATAAATCTTAGCTCTCCAGCATATGTCAGTGTACAATGAGGACTACCACATTTATGTGTTTGACCACATTTAATGTACCAGACTCTGTTTTAGGAACATTGTCTAGGAACAAAGTTCTAGGAATTTTGTTCTAAATCACTGAATCCTCATAATAATCATTATAATCCTGGTTTTACCAATTGAAGGATTTGAAGCAGAGAGAGTGAGGTAAGGTATTTGAATTAAGTGTTAGTATATGGTTGACAGGTTTCAATGTAGGCAGTCCAGGTTCAGGATCTACACTTCATCTTTTGACTATGTCGTTGCTCAGTTAGAGGAAAATAAGATGTAAGATCAAGAAAATAAAAATAATTCACAAACGAAGATGGTAAGAAATACTATTTCTCTCAGACCTGGCTATGGATTAAAGTTTTCAAAAAATAAATGCCCCCCCCCGAAAATTTTTAACCATTTCTTATGTGAATTTTGAATTTGAATATTGTTTGGCTCATAAACACCAAGAAAATTTTAGTTTCTTGTGTTGGTAATATTGCCAATAGTCGATAGAACACACAATAGAACACATTCTAGAAGAAAAGCACCCTCAACTCAGGACTCAAGAGTTTCCAAAAGACAAAATTAAAAACATGAACATGAGCTGAAAAATATAAAAGCAAGCAATAAATCAATGAGTAGGTAATAGGTCTTCAAAATCTGTCAGCAGAAAGAAGTTTTGTAATTAGGCTTAAGCAAAGACCTAAGATATTGGAAGTACATAAAATACAATGTAAAATAAATTTTATTTCTTTTATAATAGAAAGGATATAAAAAGTATGACTAAGAAAAAATAAGGTATCAAAGACAAAGCATTTTAAAATCAAAACAAATATAATTTCAGGAAATGTTCTACAAGTATTAAGGGTATGTGTGGGTTTTGTGTATGTGTGAAGTTGAAGTGTGTGATATAATGGTGTAAACATTAGATTAGGTACTACTGAAGAGAGCATTAGTTCACTTAAAAATAGAATTGAAGATATTACTCAGAATGCATCTAACAGACATCTAAAGTGGGACCCTTTAGTCAGACTAAACCACAAGTAAACTAAGAGTGTGACGATCCCATCTTCTGGGATCAGAGTCCCAGAAGATGGTAATAGAGTAAATAACAAAAGCCAGTAGTATTTGATAAAAATCTCAAAATATTTCCCAGAATCCATCAGTTTCAAAAAACTCCACAGGTACCAAACAGCATAGAAATAAATCTACAACCAGCCATGTTATCATGAAATTGTTCTACAAATAAGACAGAGAAAATAAAACCAACAGGAAGCAAACAACAAAAAGCAAAGACAAGTAATTTCCAAACATCAAAGGCTGAAGATAACAGACAGTGGGGAAACATCTTTAAAGCAACGAAGAGAAAAGAGTTTTGCATATTAAAAATTTAACATGAGCAAATTTACCACCAACATATCTTAACTGTAAAAACTGCAAAAGCAAATTTAAAAAAAATCAATCTAAATATATTAATATCAGACACAATGCATTTAAATAAGGAATTATTATTAGGAACACTATTATCTTTACATAGTATTAAAGTGTTTAATTCACCCTACAAATAGAACACTTTGGAGCTTTTACATATGTAACAGGATGATTCTAGTTTTGTGTAATTTGAAGTTAATAGATTTAACAGAAGACTTTTAAATCCATCTTCCTAGGGAAGAATTAAAGGCCTTCAACAACGGAAAGATCAAAAAGAAACAAATGTTAAGTATATGAGTTTCAAGAATAAAATTAATAGTGTGTGCATCCTACATAAATAGTAAAACCAACGATTCAAAAAAATGTCATATTCATGCATGTATTTAGCACTCAAAGTAGCCCCTACAAATAGTCAATGATCAGAATCATCATATTGGATAAATTCTCTAAATATATATAATATATAATATGTTATATATATGTATTATATAGAATATGTAATATATGGCACATATTTTAGATATGATATTTAATATATATTAATATATATTACACATATATGTAATTTAGAAAAGAATTCTTGAGAAATAAAAATTTAATATAAATTCTTCTAAATATTTAGAGAGGTCTTAATATTAGAAAATACACAAGAAGAATAATGAAAAAAATACTATCTTTAAAAATGGATGAGATGCAACCATCCAAGTATTTATGGGGAGATTAAAGCTATAAATGCCTCTGTTTAGGAAGAATAAACATTTGGTGGACGTGAACCTCAGGAGGCACTGGAGTGTGGGGTACTGATCTTCACATGACTCTGCAGTGAGGGGGAAGTTGCCGGACAGACGGCAGGTGCTGTAATGTTGGATCTGTCACATCCATCGTGTTCATGTCAAGGGCATATTATCCCCAGGATCTCACAGACAATGACTGAATACAGCAGGGACACTAGCATCGGCCATCCCTTCCCAGCTCATTCCTTCACAGCAAGAGGCAACTCTAACAGGCAACCTTTACTTTGGAATACTCTCCATTTACTGGCCTAAGAGGAATCCTACCCAATCCTGCATCCATCCCTCTCATTACACAGGTGTTGGACCTGAAGCTCTACCCACCGACTTCTACGCTCTCCTTTATCCTGCACAGGCAAGGTAGCCCCACAGTAACTGGCAAGGATAATTTACTCTCCTCAACAGAAGGCAGTGCAGTTTTGACACAATGGAGGCAAGGAGAAATGCCTGTGTGTCTCAGGAAATCCACTTTAACACCACGTGGTGCACACTAGTTCAACTCTAACAGTGAATGGACCATGCAGCAGGCCAGGTCTGAGAATGCTATCATTCCCAAGGCCTTCTCACTATCTTTACGAATGAAAGTTTAGAACCAGATCATCAAGTAAGCCATCAAAAACAGCAGAGGTGATTGTATGAGCCCATATAAAAGGTATGATTAAAGAAAGAGATGTTGATTCATGACCAACTGCAGTGATGGGACTTAGTTCCTCCATATAAGCTCTAACATTCTCTCAGGAAAAAGGGCCTCTGGGAAATGCAGGGGTGCTGCATCTCAAAAATATTTAAGATGCACTGTGGTGTCATTAGAGGTGTAACACTCATGCTGCTCTTCATGTGGAACCACTGGGAAGAGGGTACCTGCCAAGGGAGAGTGGCTGGCAGAAAGCTTCCAGTTTGCCGTTATCCTATCTGCCGAAGTGTTCACTTCAAGTCCACACTCTTCCTGCTCTTATAAAACCAATAACTGATTGTGGCAGTGATACAAGGGCTGGACCGTCCTTGCTCAGTAACGGATTTCTTTGTTGCGCAATCTTTGCTCTGGAGCTCCCTACTATCCTGGCTGGGATTGCCTTAGAGCTGTGCTTCCACCAGAAGGTCCTCCTCTCAAACCCTCCTTCCTGCCCACTCTCATTTCACAGGTATCACATCCACATTGCAGTCTCTGCCTGATCCTTATTCTTTTCACTTTACCCTTCCAAAGCATTGCTTCAGAATATATTATCACGTGTAATTTCATCTTGACATCTGCTCCTTATGAGACCTGAGGTGACAATCTCCAGCTCAAAAAGTTAAAAAAAAAAAAATCCCATGAAATAAAAAGAGTAAAAATGAAATAGAAAATCCAGTAGAAATGATCACCAAAACTAAAAAGTATTCCCAAAACTGACAATCTTCGATGACGACTGACCAAGAACAGACCATGTACAAATAAACTGTGAAAGAAAATCAACCACAGTATTAAACATAGTCCTTTATTTGTCTCTACAAGAGTTCTCTACTGTGGGGAAGAAGAATAGAATTTTACGGTTCTTAACAAGGGAAGTCAACTCATGTTTGGGGCATAGTTGTCCAAAAAAACAAAACAAACAACCAAAAAAACCCAACTTCTCAGAAGTGAAAAAGAATTGTTCTTGGAGTTAGCAGCCATTGGTTAGGTAGTTTGGGTATGGGAAGAAAAAGCAAGAAGGACCAGTAGGGGGCAGAGTCATGCAAAGTTTCAATGGGAATTTCAGTCCTTCCGAGTCTCTCCCAAACAAAGAGAAACATAAGAAAAATTACATTAATAAAGAAGTAAGCCAACATCGAAGATGGCCCTTAGTGATCCGTGTCCCCTGGTATTCACACTTTTATATAATTACTTCTCCTGGAGTGTGGCTAGACCTAGGAACTAGTTTGTAGTATCCGAAATACAATGACATTCATGAAAAGTCACTAATGAGATTAAGTTACAAAGGTTGTGATTGCATTTCCATCACAGTCCTTTGCTAACACTCTCTTTTGACTTCATGGCTGGCTCAAGTGAATGAAACCAGCTGCCCTGTTGGAGAAAAGCCCTGCAGTTCAAAGATGCTAGAAGAACTGAAAAGTTCCTACAACTGCTGAGAGACAAAAGTTGTGGAAATTTGAGAAGACTTGGCTCTGGTTGACACCTTAAATGTGAAGAGATCTGAGTCTGAGGATGAAGCTAAGCCATGCCCTGATTCCCAACTTATAGAAACTGAGAATATAAGTGGCTTATTTTTAGATGCTAAGTTTTGGGATGATTTGTTACAAAGAAGTCTGCAACTGATACAAGCAATTATTTAAAGAAGAAAAGATAACTACAAACAACTTTATAGCAACCCATGGGACAACTTAGTTAATAGAAAAATTCTTTGAACCGAAGATATTTTATAATATTTGACCACACTCCCCCCAAAAAGAAAAAAAAAAGCCAGACTAATAATGTAAGTACTAGAGCGATTTGTTCAGTGGTTAGGAATATTTACATTAACGATATGTAAGAAAACATAATCTCAAGATATTAGGCTATTTTTAATAGAAAACTTTATACTGCCAAGCAATAGCTTACTACTAAGTTTTATAAATCAAGTCAATGTATTTTAACTTTCTCTTCTGCAATACTAATTTTATCATGAATCAAATATATTTCTAGAAAGTTAACATTATAATTGAGGGCTCTCTGTTACATAATATCAATCTAGAATTGCCTATTTGAAGTCATCATTTATAAATCTGTCCACACCATGTAAAAATTAAATATGCCACATATTTAATTACAGTAGATGATTCAGGTATTTCTGAAGAGCTTTATATGTTTAATTATGATTAGAACATTTCAACTACAGTAACACAGAAAAATGTTTTTAACCAATTTATGTATCTCATATAAAATGTGATTTTCTAAGACTATCCAAGTTATTCTGAGGAATAACAATCACACTAGTTATCCTGAAAGAACTTGAACAGAATTAAGGCCCAGATAATGAAAGAATGGTATAGCTGTTTTGCCCCAAATATTTTGATCAATTATGTATAAATTGCCACTAAATTAAAGGCCATTCATAGAAAAATATACACCGGAGAATAGATTTCAGAGAATAGTTTCTGAAAAGAGACTTTATGGACAGTAAAGAATTTAAAAGCTTTTACAGAAACAATAAATAAATGTTTATTTATAAATACTGATAAATAAATAAGATTTTAAAATTTTATTGTAAGTAAAAATGCAAAGATATCTATTTGATGACTATTTTACTTATGAGAAAGAAACTTGAAGCAAGGAGACTTCAAACCTGGAACTGGCATGAAGCTACGGGCATGAAGTTACAGAAGTGATACAGTTACAAAGAAGTGATACAGAAGTGATACAGTTACAAAGTGAAAACGAGCAAGTTGTTTACCCTCACAGTGGTTGGTTCTTACAGTGGAGTTCCCAGACAGCAGAGGATTGGTTAAAAATAACGATTCTACACTATTTTATTTCTTCAAGATTTTATTTATTTGACAGAGAGAGAGACAGACAGCAAAAGAGGGAACACAAGCAGGGGGAGTGGGAGAGGGAGAAGCAGGCTCCCCGCTGAGCAGGGAGCCTGATGCAGGGCTGGATCCCAGGACCCCGGGATCACAACCTGAGATGAAGGCAGATGCTTAGTGGCTGAGCTACCCAGTGCCCCTATTTTACATCATTTTGGATAGATGACTCATTTTATGGTTATCAGTGGCATTTACAGAATATGACCTAAGTTTTGCTTACGTTCATGAAGAACAGCTGGATTAGGTTTTGCTTCTGTGACGTAACTGTTTTGTCAGCTTGGAGAAACTTCAAGAATGATCTTCATTTTAACAATACAGGCAGACATAGTTAATGTAAGAATATTAAGAGGGATCTTTTCCCCTCTTATTACTCTAATCCAATGGTTCTCAACTAGGGGTGTTTTCGCTCCAAGGGACATTTGGCAATAACTGGAAACATTTTAGCTGTGACAACTAGGGGTGTTTGTGGCATGAGTTGGGTGGTGCTTAAAGGCCTGCAATGCACGTGACAGCCCCACATAAAAAGGAACCATCCTGCCCATAATGTCAACAGTGCCTCTTTGGAGCAATTCTCCTCTAACAGCTCTCCTGATATGGCCACACTCATGTCTATGGTTTATATTTCCACGTCTAAGCAGAAGACTCAACAGTTTATATTATTCACATTCACTCTCTCCCTTGAGATTCACACCTATTTATCACACCATGTGCTTGGCATTTACTTTTACTTTCTCAAAGACACCTAACTTTATCTTCTCAATTTCTATTCGAACTGTTAATAGTACCAAGTCCCTTCCAACTAAACACTCAGAAAACATGGACGCCTTTCTCACATTTCCCAGATGTCATTTATCAAGGTGTGTGGGGAGGGAGGGAAGAGGGGAGGTTTGGAGACAAATGGTCAAGAAGTAAAAACTTCCAGTTATAAGTACTAGTGATATAATGAACAGGACGGGGATGGTAGTTAACAGCATTTTATGACATATAGGAAAGTTGTTGAGAGGAAATCCCGAGAGTTCTCAACACAAGGAGAAAATGTTTTCCTTTATTCTTTTTTTTTTTTAATCTGTGAGAAGGCGGGTTTAGATGAAACTATTGCATTAATCATTTCACACTATGTGTAAATCTAACCATCATTCTGTAGGCCTTAAACTTACACAGTGATACATGTCAATTATTTCTCAATACCTCTGGAAAAGGATGGGGGGGTGGGCGAGATGGGTGGCAGGGGCAAAAATGTGCAAACTTTCAGTCATAAAATAAGTGTTAGGGATACGAAGTACTGCATGGTGACTATAGTTAATACTGTATTATATCTGAACATTGTTAAGAGAGAAGAGCTTAAGTTATAAGAAAAAAATTATAATGATGCATGGTGATAAATGTTAACTTATTATGCTGATCATTTTTAGTATACACAAAGTCATTATGATATATACCTGAAACTAATATTATGTCAGTTACAACTCAATGAAAAGAACTGGAAAAAAGTTTATTTAATCATGGGTAATCTAAGCAAGAAACAATTTGTAATGAAATTACATATAAATGGGACCCAAAATGCTTCTGGATCTAGCATTTCTCTTTTACCACGGGATGTACCACACTTGTAACAATTGTTGCAGGAATCATCACTCTGGGCATATATTTCCTGGTGCAAACTCAGTGTTCCTCCCTGACACTGGAGCTAGCCTGGACATCAGAGCACCTAAACCTTGTCACTGAAGTAGGAGGCAGGGCTGAATTCGTGGGGGCTGGTGGACAAGTGTGACGGTAGCATGAGAAGCACAGGCACTATTGTCAACTCAAACTCACTGCAAGAGCCAGATAGAAGCATCAATCTACTTCTGTGCAACCAGTGACCCCAGCACTCAGACACTATCAATAGTAATTATTATCTCTCCATTTCTACTCATCATGAGTTCAGGAAAGACCTATGAGACTGTTTAATCGCTGTTCCATGGTGTCCGGAACACAGGTGAACACACAAATCCAAGCCTAGAATCATTTGGAAGCTTACTCTCTCTCATGTCTTATAGGTGCTGATGGTCAGCTGGGGGAGTAGCTGCACCTGTCAGCCAGATTAGTACCACAAGAGGGTCTTTCCATCACAAAGGCAAACCTTCCAAGGAAAAGATACCTAGGTAGAAGCCATATGACCACTTACAGTCTGGCCCCAGAAGCCATGCGTCATCACTCTGCTACATTCCACTGATCGCAGGAGTCACAGCAGTCCACCCAGGTTTGAACGCAGGGAATAGACCACACCTCTCAGTGGAGGTATGTCAACATCGCATCATCAGTTTATACACTATGTGCTGTTCCTGTGTGGGTTTATTTTTCTAAAGATGGCTATACACACACAATCTTCTGGAAGAAACACTGGAAGAAACGAGATACTGTGCTGATGGGATTCTGAATTAGAAATGATTTTCCAAATACTTGGGTATTGAGAACATTAAGTTACTCCAACACCATTTTCCTTGTATTCAGCTTGATGCCTAAAACACACAGATACCAACCCATCACTTAAACACTTCTCTGAGATTGTTCAAAATCACCTGAATTTAGATTGTTTCTATCAAAATCTCTGGGATTCCATATTCATTGGAAAAGTTCAGAAGCACAGTCTCAAGTTCTAGTTCAATACAATCTCATAAGCACTGTCCTCTTAGTTCTTCTCCCTCAAGATCTCTACCTCTTCCATTTCACCTTGCAGAATCACCTTCAGGTGTGTGTAAAAGCTTACGATGATTTTTAAGAACTTATGACATGCACCAGGAACCCTCTCCTATTTCCAAACATTGCATTCCAACACAACCCTAGGACACTATTTCTCAGCCTATAATTGCTCATTAAAAAAAAAAAAAAAAAAAAAAAAAAAGGCAGCAGCAGCAGCTGCTGCTCCTGTTGAAAGTTCTGAGATATCAAGACTTGTTATTGTTGAGATACGATGTGGTCACCATGGGTTCTAGAAACTGGCTGTCACCTTGGCTAGAGCTGTCCTCTAGATTAGTGAAAAGAAAATTTGAAACTCTTATCTGGAGTACTGTTTATAGCAATTGTCAGACCATCATATTAGGGGAGCCCAGGCAGATAATCATTTGTGTATCCTTCACTAAGTGTTCTATAGTTCTGTATGCTGACACAATTATTAGAAAGGATTATCTTTTTGTCAGAAATGTGACTCTATGTCTTCATAATAAGGATTTCGCAGCTAGTATTTTTTTAATGTCCTGACTTAATTTTTCTTATAACTTAATTGGCCTCTAGATGTTAGAACCAAGTTACTCAATGTTTTATGTCTCATTATTTGATCTCATTATATGATCTCATTATTTATAGAACTGTACACAAGTGGTCCAAACATTTATAACTATCAGCTGAACCAAAGAAGCTATCTCATGAGGAGCTTATCTCAACAACACAGGCACTATGAAATTTGCCTCCTAAATTAAATTGTAATATTCATCCCGTCTAATAATAATTGAAATATGTCAAAAATCACAGCCATTAGATTTAATATTACATGTGCATTGGTAACTTTGTTAATGGCTCAATTTCTTAGATACCATACATGCAATATGCATAATTACTTAGGTATAAAATATAGATCAAAGTGACTATGAAAGTAAAAATGTTAAATTTCTCATTGGATTTATAAAGCACTCTTAGTTGTTTTACAATGGTTTAACTCCTTTATTAAACTTGCTACCTTCTTTTGATGGTTGGGTAAAGAGAGACCTTATGTATGTCATTAGTGGAAGAAGAAATAAAGTCCTATTTCTTTAAATTCAGAGTACAAGCCACATAAAGTGTGCATATAGGATTAGACAATATTGGGAGTGGGACCGGTGGAACCAAAGTGTTCCTGTATCTGTGAGTGACTGAGCTGACTGCTTCTTGCTGTACTGCCAGCTTAAACTTTAGAATGGACCAGAAGCTTCAATATAATCTTGGGACTCTAGAAAACCAATACTTGTACATGCATGGCCAAAAGTATCGGAGTAGATATTCAAGAAGACACAAGCAATTTAACAAGTATTTGTTGAACTAGCTTTATGCAGAGCATAGAGTATGGTCTCTAAAAGTTAATTGAGAATTTTCCAAGATATTTTCAGATAAATCTTATTTCTAATTCTTTTATTTCTTTTCAGTGTAACAGTATTCATTTTCTAATTCTACAGTAGAAAATAATTTATAATTTTGTTAAATAAATGATTTATAATCTTGTTACAGTTGTTTATAGATTAGTATTTTATAAAAGCAAATATTAGAAGAGGCTTATTTTTATGTTCAGTGTTCTGACAGGCTGTCCAATTCTCCTTATTTTTGATGCTTAACCAAAAGTGGAAATAATATTTACCTCCATCCATGCTGAAGTTAAAGATAGCCAGTCATTAACTCCATTAGTAACTTCAGGTGTGACTTAAACTCAGGCATATGAAACCTAATACATATAAATGACAAACACGACAATTAAAAGGGCAGAGATTGTTAGATTAGATAAAAGGTCCTGTCACAACTTTTTCCTGCTTGGAAAAAAGGGTGCTTTCACTATTACTATCTAAGTAGGTAAAAAGTAAAAGGACAGACCTGATAAACCTTCTAAACTCATCCAAATCAATCTGCTATGGCTACATTGATGGACAAAGTAGATTTCAGAATACTATAATCCAAAAAGGAAAGCCTGTTCACAGAGAGGTCAATTCATAAAAATGTAAAAATCCTAAACTTCGTATATATAACAGTTCTTCAAAACACACAACACAAAAACTGATAGAACTCCAAAGAGAAATAGGTACTGCCACAACTATAGCTGAATATTAACAGTACTCCCTGACCAACGGACAGACAGGAAATCTTGAACTGTATGGTAAACTTCAATAATGCTATCAACCTAACCTGCCCAAACTGAAAATTTTGAAACAAGCTACTCAGCAGCAATGTAGAACACCACTGAAGTCATCCATAGGCAGAAATTCAGAAAGTGAAATCATAGAAGAAAAAAGCCCTGATTTTATGACCAGTGACTCCACTTAATGCCTCTCTATACAAATTCCATCCTCTTAAACTTCTGAGAACTCAACTTCTAGAGCAAGGAGCCCGATGTGGGACTCGATCCCAGGACGCTGGAATCATGACCTGAGCCGAAGGCAGCCGCTTACCAACTGAGCCACCCAGGCGTCCCAAAACATTCTATACTTGACTAAGTTTTCTGGACAATGGTCTGAGTGTTATAGGTACTTATAAGTTATAATTGATGTCAATAAACTGCATATATTTAGAGCATATGATAAGATATGACATATGTATACATTGGTAAAATCAAAACAAGAGAGAAAGTGAGTCCACAGTCCTCCAAAATTTCTCATACCACTTTATAATAGCTTTCTCTCCCCCATCTCTAGGCAACCGTTGAAGGGCATCTTGGTTCTTTCCACAGTTTGGCGACCGTGGCCATTGCTGCTATAAACAGTGGGGTACAGATGGCCCTTCTTTTCACCACATCTGTATCTTTGGGGTAAATACCCAGTAGTGCAATTGCAGGGTCATAGGGAAGCTCTATTTTTAACTTCTTGAGGAATCTCCACACTGTTCTCCAGAGTGGCTGCACCAACTTGCATTCCTACCAACGGTGTAAGAGGGTTCCCCTTTCTCCACATCCTCCCCAACACACGTTGTTTCCTGTCTTGCTAATTTTGGCCATTCTAACTGGTGTGAGGTGGTACCTCATGTGGTTTTAATTTGAATCTCCCTGATGGCTAGTGATGATGAACATTTTTTCATGTGTCTGTTAGCCATTTGTATGTCTTCATTGGAGAAGTGTCTGTTCATATCTTCTGCCCATTTTTGGATACGATTATCTGTTTTGCATGTGTTGAGTTTGAGAAGTTCTTTATAGATCCTGGATATCAACCTTTTGTCTATACTGTCATTTGCAAATATCTTCTCCCATTCCGTGGTTGCCTCTTTGTTTTGTTGACTGTTTCCTTTGCTGACCATTCTCTTACACCGTACACAAAGATAAACTCGAAATGGATAAAGGACCTCAACGTGAGACAGGAATCCATCAGAATCCTAGAGGAGAACATAGGCAGTAACCTCTTTGATATCAGCCACAGCAACTTCTTTCAAGATATGTCTCCAAAGGCAAAGGAAACAAAAGCAAAAATGAACTTTTGGGACTTCATCAAG
>PISX010013220.1:0-12122 GCA_004024625.1 Mellivora capensis | reverse complement strand
GCTTCTACTCTTAGAACCTATTTGCCTGAACATTAAATAGCATTGGTTTCTACAGTTTTCAGGTTTATGTAAATGGTATCACATGCTATAACTAGCACTTATAATCAACATTTGGTGGTGATTAATCTTGGAAAATCCTTGAAGATTTAGGTTGAGGATATGTCCTTTTGGAGAATGTGTGCTTTTATCTACAAGAAGCCCCACTGTGCTAACTTCTAAGGATAGATTTTTACAAATTTAAGACCTACATCTATGTGAAAGTCTTTGGTTATACATTCTCAAGTGAGTTTCTCCTCCCCAGTTCCAGTAAAGGCAGAATCAGAATAACCTCCTTAGTCTCATTTTTCCCAGACGGAAATATTTTTCTTAGTTCATCCTTCAGTAAGTGGTGCAGTAAGACTGAGGTTCCCAATCAATATGCCATTATGTGGAATGGGTTACAGGCCAGTACCAACAGCCACATCTGTCAATTCCAGTGTGATTTTATAAGTTTTTCTTACGCTATGGGATAGAAAAGAGTGAAAAGTCATTGCTTTAGATGGCCTTCATCATGTGGAAAAAGCTCATTCCCAACTTAATACTCTGTCTAGAATCCAAGCCTCATCTTTCATTAGATACATGATCATTCAAATGCAAGCCTTTTGGTTACTAAGGTTGGCAGAGGCTCCCCTGCATCTACAGAAGACAGCTCTGGTTTCCAGTTGCACACTAGTAGCTCTTACACAGCATTTCTGGATGTTTGTGTTAGGATGTGGAAGCCACGCTTGTAGGTAGCTTGTCCACCATGTTGCTAGAAACAGATGTTTGTTTTTTATATTTTTGATGATTGTTCATAGACAGAAGTTATTAAATTTCCTTAAAGTTGAAATATGGCTATTTCAAGTTATAGCTTCAACTACAACTCAAATGTAGTTGAAATACTACATTTCAAATTTTTGCCTATTGAAATTTGCAATGTAGAATACAAAACCAAGGTGTGATTATTATAGCTATTGGTGACTATAAATGTATTATATCATAGTTCCTATTTTATTCAACTCAATAATATTTAAGTTGCAAGGTCAATACTATGTAAGTTGTAAGGTCTAGCAATTGTGTAAAATGAGAAAAAAAATAAGTTCTCTGAATATGCTACAAGAGACCCTGGATATCTTGGGCTTCTCTTTCCAGTTGCCATGATAAATCATCTTATCAATTGGTGACAGATTGATCTCTCATCATCTGTTGGTTGGTCTGAAAGCATTTTCCTAAGAAAGTGGAAGCTACTCTCTCCTTGAAATATGTTCACCACCACAAATGAAAGGAGATGGACTCCAACTCATTAATTTTAATGAGGTTTAATAATGTCTCCCACTTAAACTACAGTGTCTATACCAAGAGAATTGCTACTTATGAGCCCTCGCTAACAGAAGTACCGAACCAGATTCCCCACAGAGGAAAACTATGAAAGATCCAATCAAGAACCTGAATTTTTCAGAGAAAATGTGGCATAGAAAACAAATTAGGCGGAGTTCTAGGAGCAGTTATAGGATGATGACTGAAGTCAAGAAGGGCAGGATTGGCAAGTCTGCAGTTATAAAAGCATGTGTGTGATTCTAGAGTAGGTAGAGTGTGGGACTGGGTGAAGTAAGCAAGTGAAAACCCTGAAAGAGAGGGGACCACATAGGAAAGAAAGAATCTCCACAAACATGGTAGAGCAGATATCTTGTCGAGGATACCTCCAAAGGAAGAATGACATCCCTGTACTAGCAGTCTTATTTAGGTGTTTAACGGATTAAAATCTTCACAAGGAAGCCAGCAAACTAAAAATAGATCTGTGTGTGTCTATCCTTAGACAAATGTCCAACTGTTGAAATTGCCATACATTAATAGTGAATCTTCAAATTGAGCACTGTGGATCTTCCAACTTACTCTTAAATTGTTTTGGTTATTCTAGGTAATTTTTATTTTAGAATCACTTTGTCAATTTCTCAAAAAAAAAAGTATTAGTGGGCTACAGATATAGATTTTAATGAAACTAGATATCAATTCAGGGAGAATAAAAAGTTTTAGTGTATTATATTTCAGAATATGGGTATCTATTAATACTTTATTTTCTCAACAATATTTCATTGTACAACTCAAGCATATTCTCCATACCCCTAAGCATTTTGTCATTTGATGATAAATAGCACTTTTTTATTTCGGTTTCCAGTGGGTTCCTGATACCATGGAGATTTCCATATTGACCTTATATCTTACAGACTTTTTAGTTTCACTAACATTTGTCCGTGTATGTGCGTGTGTGTGTGTGTGTGTGTGTGTGTGTGTTACAGATACATGTAATAGTAAGATTTTGTACTCAGGAGATCATGTCACTTGCAAATGGATACATTTTAATTTCTTTCCAATGTCAATTCATTTTTCTTTGTGTTGCCGCTATTACAATAGCTAGGGCTTTGGGGACAATACAAAAATAAGGAACAAGGGGCGCCTGGGTGGCTCAGTGGGTTAAAGCCTCTGCCTTTGGCTTGGGTCATGATCCCAGGTCCTGGGATTGAGCCCCGCATCGGGCTGTCTGCTCAGCGCAGAGCCTGCTTCCTCCTCTCTCTCTGCCTGCTTCTCTGCCTACTTGTGAACTCTGTCAAATAAATAAAATCTTAAAAAAAAAAAGGGTTACCCCTGGGGATAAAAATACTTTATATGTTTATAAAAAATAAAAAAATTTTAAAAAAAGGAACAAAAGGGAAACCTTTGTTCTCACAGGGAGGGCATTTAGTTTTTTTACTAAAAAGTACAATGCAATTTAGGTTTCCATGTAAATCCTTTACATATGTTGAAGATTTTTCCTTCTAATGCTATCTTAAGAAATTTATCAAGGATGATTGAATTTTGACACCTATTATCTCTGTATTTACTAAGGTGAATAACACTGATTTTCAGATAAGCCTAATTCGCATTCCTGGGATAAGCCCATTTATCTTTTCTTTACATTACTGGATCAGATTTGCTAAAATGTTCAAGATTTTTAGGTCTATGTGCTTGAGAGGACTTGGGCTGTAGTGTTCCTTTCTTGTACAGTTACACCTCTTGTTTTAGTATCAGGATTATGCTGGCCTCCAAAAAGGAATCGAATGGGTTCTACTGTATTGTGTGTGTGTGTTTGTGTGTGTCTATGTGGTTCATATTATTCCTTTTATTATGGACCTTAACTACTCAGAAGTTCTTTTATGGATAGGTCTGTGATGAAATGCAGTCAGGATATGGTCTTAGAGTGAGGTATACTAGTTTAATGCCTTTCTGGAAGTTTCCCATTTCACATCAATTTTTAGTGAAGTTGGTATAAATTTGTATATAATGCTCCTTCTTACTCAAATACATGGATTAGCAAATTTTCTATAGAGTGCCAGATAATTTTATGCTCTGTGCACCCTAATTCTTTTACAAATATTCAAGTCTGTTATTGCAATGCAAAAGCCGTGACAGACAACATGAACATAAATAGGTATGGCTATGCTCCAATAAAGTTTTAGAGAACAAGCTGCAGGCTGAATTGGGCCCAAATGCTGTACGGTTTGCTGACTTTTATTTTAAATACCAATGGCACTTCTGGTGTTATTGGCAATTGTGCCTGTTGATCTCAAAAGACCAGTTTTTGGTTTCATTAATTATTTAGCCTTTGTGTTTTGGTTTTTAGTATTTCCTTCCTTTTCATCTAGTGTTCAGTTCACGATGTAGACTTTAATTTCTTATGATTCGAATTGACATCAATGATTGACATCTTAGACTCTTTCCTGTTTTAATCTAATGCTATTAATATCCCTGTAAGCACCACTTTAACTGCATCCCAGAAGTTGTCAAGTACATCTTATTTAAAATATTTCTAAATGTGCTTTTTATCTTTTATGACCAATGAATCTTTTAGAAGTGTGCCATGTTATTTCCCTCCCTTTGGTGCTTTTCTGATTATCTTGGCATTCTTGATTTCGAGTGTAATTCAGAGAAGTTCAGGGCACATATTCATTTTCTATTCCTTTTAAAATGTAGGCTTATGGTATAGCTCAGAACACAGTTTTACTCTATTTTGTTTGATTGTAGAAGACCTAACATTTTTACATTAGTTTTGGGTAATATGAGCTAGTTTAGTGAATTCAATGGGCATTGAAAAGGTGTTTTGTGCTGTTTGACAGCTTATTCCATAAGCCTTAGATAGGGGGCGTTGCTTTAAGATTTCCCCACCATTTTTCAGGGTCATTGTCTATGCATGAATTGCAAAGTGCTGAATTCCACACTTGTAACTGAATTGTCTGGTTCTGTATAATTCTATATGATTTTCTCCTCAGACTTATTTTGTGAATACAGTTTTTTTGTAGCTTCTTTGTAACTGACAGTTTTATGAAATGATCCTGCTTATCCTTTGTAATATTTCTTCTGAGGTCTATGTAACCTAAATTTAGTCGAACATTACTTAATAACTTGTTATAGTCTTTTAGTTTTCATATTTAACTTATCAAATGTCTTTTGTTTATCAAATGAGTATTGGGAGAGAGGATACAATTGATTTTAATCTAATCTGACAATCTTTTAGTTGGAGTATTAGGCCATTTAACTTTAATAGAATTGAAATAGATAGCTTTAAATCTGTCACCCACTTTCTTGGTTACCATTGTTCTTTCTACCTTTTTCCACCTTCCTGGAGATAAAAGTATTCTAAAATTTGTCAGCTTGTTAGCTGCACTTCACTTTGATATAGGTTTACAACATACATTTTAAAGTAGGTACAGTGTGTCTTCAGTTATATACCTTTCACATGCACAGCAACAGCCTTAAAACTATGGAGTTCTATTCCCTCTCCCTTTCATTATATTCCATTACGTTTTGCATTTACATAAGCTATAAAACCTATAATTGTTAATTATGATTTTCACAGGTTAAACCATTTTAATATAGAACAAAATGAATGCCTTTTCTGCCACTTCCATCACCATAGTACTAGATGTCCTAGTCAGAGCAGTTAAAACAAAACAAAACAAACAAAAAAAAATGGTATTCAAATAAAATTACCTCTTCATAGCTTTTTACATGTAAGGTCCTATCATCTCTAAATGTTACACATGCAAAAAAAAATTCCCTTTTAGAATTCAGTCATGTCCTGGATAAAATAATAAAGTGTATTTCTATATATTAATGGTCTGAAAGGAAATGAAGGACACTATTCCATTTATAGTATCAAAAAGAATGCTTAGGCCTAACTTCAGCAAGGAAGCAAAAAAGACTTGCATGCTGAAATACCAAAAGCTTGTTGAAAGAAATTAAGGGTTAGACAAACAGGAAGGCATCTTATAGTCATGGATTGCAAGAATATTGCTGAGATGTCAATACTACCCAAAGTGATCAACAGATCACTTTGCAACAGATCAATGCAAGCTCTATCAAAATCCCAAGGGCTTTTGACAAACAATAATCTATCCAAAAATCCACATAGAATCTCAAGGGAACCTGTATAGTGACAACAGTCTTGTAAATGAACAAAATTGAGGGTCTCACGTTTTCTGATGGCAAAGCTTGCTACCAAGTTAGTTAAAAAACAACAAAAACAAACAGTAAACAGCTATAGTAATCTAAGCATAGACTGTATGTCATAAAGAGTATGTCATGAAGAGACATATAGAGAAGGAGAATAGAGAGCCCAAAAATAAAACCTCATGTATTTGGTCAACTGATTTGACAAGTTTCATCAATCAGCAAATGATGGGAAAATTGGATATCCACATGAAAAACAGTAATTAAGTTGGAACCTTACCTTATACCATATACAAACATTACCTCAAAATGGAACAAACACCTTGATTTGATTTAAAAGATAATACCATAGAACTCTTTAGAACATAGGGGAAATTCTTCAAGGAAGATTTTTTACTGATTTATTGGATAGAACCAAAAGCATAGTCAACAAAAATATGTAGATTGAATACTGTAGATTTTTTTGTGCAAAGCATACTAGTAACATAATGAAAAGGTAACCCATGTAATGGAAAAAGTATTTGCAAACCACACATTTGATAGTTTACATATTCTTGATATTAATTCCCTGTAACTCAAACAAAAATGAAACAATCTGATTAAAAAATGGACAAAGAAATTAGGTAGGCATTTCTCCTAAGTAGATATACAAATGACCAATACATAAAAAGATGTTCATCATTAACTAGGATAATGTAAGTCAAAACCACTGCATCTACTATGCTGTACTACAAAAAAGAACAGAACTATTGTCAAGAACATGGAAAAATTCTAACCCTTGTGCCTTATTGGTGGGAAAGTACAATGATGAAGCCACTAAAAAAAATATGGCAGCAATTCAACTTCTGAGTATATACTCCCAAAAAACCCAGAAAGCAGATGCTTTCAGTTTTGTTTGTACATTTTTGTTTATAACAGCATTCACAATAGCAAAAAGGTAGAAGCAGACCAGATAAATCCAATGACAGGTAATGGATAAACAATGGATAAACGGAGGTGGTATATACATATAATGAGTATTACTCCAACTTAAAAAGGGAAATTTTGCATGCTAGGACATAGTTGAAACTTGAAGACATTAGGCTAACAGATATAAGCCATAACAAAAGTACAAATGTTGAATGATCCCACTTATGGAGGTATGTACTCTAAATTCAAAGAAATAGAAAGCCCAACAGTGGTTGCCAGGGGCTGGGGTGTCAAGGATAAACACAGCCTGACAGTAGTTAATGTGATATAAACAAATTTTGCTCAGCCACCACTGAAAGTGAGGGAAAGAGATGAATTCCATTCAGAGGTGCAGAGGTGATATTGGGGTTCCAGAGGGAGGAAGAGAGAGGTGGCAGTACAAGTGGTTCGACAGAAGAAGAGAAGTGAACAAATACGAAGTCAGTCAATATCAGTGTGATAAGGCCGGCTCTGTTACCTGGACAAGAAAGATAAAAGTCTTGGTCTCCCAAAGATTTCACTTCAAAGGAATGGCTCCCAGGTCTTCAAGACCAAGGCTCTGAGTCGCAAAAGATACCTACCTTTTCAAAATGGTGAGACTTTTTCAGTCAACACTCAAGGAAGGTTAGGGAAAATCATTAGGTCTTGACTAGAATAATAAAGTTTCCTGGCAATGTTGAGCTTTCACAGGGAGATATTTTGTTGGGGATGCAAAGTAGGGGAGAAGGCGGAGGGCTGGATGCATCCTACTGACACAGCACTATGTTGTCAGAAGCCATGAGAGAGTTAGGTTAGGTCTCTCGGTGCAGGGGTTTGGAGGAAGTTCTACTAACATTTCTGCAGTTCTCAGGGGGAAGAAAAGAACAGGATGCAACATTCTCCTGGATACATCACAGATTAGGCCCCAAAACAAGTCTCAATGAAATTAAAAGGACTGAAATCCTATGAAGTATTTTTCCAATCACAATAATATCCAAGGAGTGTACCACAGGAAAAACTGGAGGGAAAAAACAAACAAACAAAAAAACATGTGGAGACTAAGCAACATGCTAATTAAACCAAGGCATCACTGAAGAAAATTAAGAAAAAAAAATACATGGAGACAAATGAAAGTGAAAATACAATGTCCCAAAATCTTAGTGAGGCAACAAACACAGTTCTAAGGGAAATTCATTTTTTAACAAGTAAAGCATTTCAGTTTTGCAAGATCAAGTTTTGTGGATGGGTGGCAGTGATAGCTTGATGAAGGCACAGCAACGTAGATGTACTTAATGACACAAACCAGCTTAAAAGAGTGACAGTGGGCCATTTTGTTTTATGTATCTTTTACCACAATAAGATTCTAAAGAAGTCATTAATGTTTACTTACATATTTATGCTTCCTCATGTTCTGTTTTGTGGATACTGAAGATCCTATTACATCAGAGTTTTTTTTTCTTTCTCCTAGAAGAGATTAACATTTCTTGTAATTCAGAACTATTGACTTAGGTTTTTTTTTTCTTCCCTAAAACATGTATTTGAGTTCCATATAAAATTATAGATTGGCACTTTTTCAGTAAATCAAAAAAGTCTTTAATTGTCCTTTCCCTTAAATATTTTCTGAAAAGTCTGCTGTCCTTCTCACTTTTTCTCCTCCATCTGTATTTGTCTAGCTGCTTTAAAGAATTTATCTTCATCAGTCTGTACCTTGGAGAGGTTCTGTTTAATATTTTTCAATTTTTCTCTGTGGATTTGTAGTTATCCTCATGTTTAGTCAATTTTCAACCACTAATATTCTATTCCCCCCCTCTCTGAGAAACTAATTTCACACATTTTAGAAGACTGTTTCAATTTCCCAGTGAGAAATTGCTATATGGTTGAAGCGAGTGTGATAAAAAGTGACTAACCTAAGGGGACCTTAGGGGGAGAATTTTGTCCTGGAGTTAAATGTTTAGGGCCAGTTTAGTCTGTACATCTTATGTAATAGGATTGGGAAGGAGATCACTTGGAATAAGCATAGATAAAACCACAGATGACCATGGGAAAAATCTGAGAAATCCACAATTTCTCATTGAAGAGGTAGAATTAGAAAGAAAAATTGACCTTTGGAGAGAAAAATGGTATCTTGAAAAACAAGTTATGTAAACATTTCAAAAAGAAGGCAGTGATCCACCGTGTTAGTGAACAGTCAGTCAAGAACTAGGACAAGATTGCTGCATTTGACAAGATGAAGGTAACTGACCTGGACAGTGATTTCAACAGAGGTGAGAAAAGGCCATTTGGGATGGGTCAAGAAAAAAAAAGAAAGAAAGAAAAGGTAACAATAGTAGTACCAATAATTCATTAAGTTTTGCTACTAAGTAGAGAGTTTGAGAATATTTATGGAAAATATAAGTAATGTTTGTACATCTATGTAATGTCATTCTTATCTTCTACTGTTTGATATTAGAATACCATGTTCAACGTCATCTTGCTTTTTTCATTCAAAAAGCTTGTGCTTTGTACTACTTATATAGATTTAAAATGTACTTAATTCTTTTAACTGAACAACATTCTATTTTTTCCAATTGTGTGGCATAGGTATTGCTTTTTAGAATTTAATTTTTCTTCCCTCATTTGCTACTACAGATACTACTAGAGTGAATGTCTTTCTGGATGTCATTTTTATCAACAAATTAAAGATTTTACATATAGATTTGAAGTAGCTGAATCAGCTTATATTTTAAATTTTATTAGATATTGCCATTTTTTCTTAAAAGTGTCCATAATAATTCTCACCTCTACCAGTCATATAGGACAATACATTTTTCTATCATTGTTATTGTCAGACTTGGATTTTTGCCAATTAACTCCGCCCCGGCCCAAATTTTGGTTTCTAAATATGTGGTTAACTTGAGCATTGTTCCATATGCATCGGTCATTTTATTTTCCTCACAGTGAATTCCTGTTAGATCCTTTATTCACCTTTGAGGTGTTCTTAACTTTATGGGAAGATAAAATCGATGGCAGGGGGTCTTTGATACCTAGATAACAGTTTATAAAATAATTGAGCCAACCATTCTTTGTATCAGGCTTAGATGGAGCCAGTGCATGCTTCACGAAAAGAGGAATGTCATGTTGAAAATAAAGCTCCGTAAGTCTCAGCCAGCCAAAATTTGTTTTAACAGAGACAGGGCAGCCTAGGGTAAGAATGGAGCCACGTACAGATCTGGGTAAGAAAAGCAAGATGTAGGGAGCAGGGAGCAATCAGCTTTAACACCTACTCAAGGCCATCCCCCAAACCAATTACACCAATCCATGGTACTAAGAATAAGGTGCCCATAGGTTTTAAAATCTCTCCAGCTGACTTCTCTCAACCTGCAGTCAAGGTCAAGAAAGTGTCCGAGACCAAGATTCTGAGTGTCTGAAAGCCTTGTAGTCTCATCTTTCAAGAATGTACCTTGAAACAAGTACTTCCAAGAATTTCCACCTACCTTCATTTAAAAACAAATGTTTTAAAGGACAGTTTCCTTTATTCTTCCTCTTACATTTAGAGCAAAAAATTCAAAATACTTTTAAATATAGCATTTTTCTCTGTAAATCATGCCTCTGCAATTACGACCATTGTGAAAGCTAGTTTTGTAAGTGAATATTTCATTATAATGAAAGTGATGCAACCTGCAGTGTTTGTCTCAAAATCATTAGTCTGAACACATTCAGCCCTTTCAAATAACTTGCAAGGCAGCAAAAAATACACTACAATCCTTTGAACTGTTCTTCCTTAAATTGTTAGTTGTTACTTTACCTTAGTTGTTGCTGTAAATAACTTTCACGGTCTAGAATGAGGAGGCATGTGTAAACTTTAATTTCACTTTTCTAAACAAACTCTCCCACCTTTTCCTTCTTAAGTCTCAAGTGGCCTTTAAGTATAAATGTGTTTATGAGATTGTGGGGCGGGGGGGGGGGGGGAATCCGTTCCCTTCCTCTGTCGCTGCAGTTAAAACACAGAACATTATGTTTATCCCATTAGAGATGATGAGTTTGCCCTGGGTCATTCCATGGCGCGCTCAGCGAGACCCTTGTAACCAACAGCACATATTTAAAAAAATGAGTAGTTAAAAGCATTATGGTTTTTATACTGCCAGTTGTCTGATGGCAGGGAAAATAGAGGCCTTTCCCTCTCAACCTACAGGGAGGAAAGGTGGGGGAATATATGGTCACTGAATCTCAAAGAAACCTCCAATTAAAGGGGTCATAATAGGAAGCAGCTTCAGGGAAATTGGATCAGGAATACAGCATTAGGTTCAAGGTGACTCTACAAACTTCTGCAGAGAATTTGTGGATCTTTACCAAAGTCGTCCAACATACCCATACCAGATTCCTATGGCTGCTGCAACAAATGGCCACAAACAGCACCGCCCCCCCTTTTCAAAATTATTTTACTGTAGAGGAAAACATATCCTAAGGTTTTTGTTAAATAACAATACTCCCTGACAAAATCATTCTTCAGGGTTTTCAAGCTTCGCCATCTGGTCAGACATAAGTGAACTCTCCCTCACTGTGTAATAAGCTTCATTAATATCGCCAAAAACCACAGGAAAACTCAAAGATTTTCTAAGTGGCTTCCAAATTTCTGCATAGACGCACTTAGTAATTCCAAAGGTAAACAATAAACAAGTTGGCAGAGAAATTAGAAGGATAGTTTAGAGAAAAAAAAATGTTAACTGGTGATCCTGAGTATATAACAAAGGGTATGTAACTGTTGATTTTGCTATTCTTTCGACTTAATGTTTTAGTGGCAGACAGACTGAAAAGTTGTCTTAGCATGATCATGCTATTTTCCACGCTTGCCTTAAAACACCACCACCAACAAAAGCAAAAAACCTTCCAGAACTTTCTAGAAAGCTTAAATTAAGCAGCTACAGTGCACAAATACAGCTTTATAGTTCTTGGGGGGGTGTTGGAATAAAAAAGTTTTTTTAAAGCTCTTATTTGACAGAGGGAGAGATCACAAGTAGGCAAAGAGAGAGGGGGAAGCAGGCTCCCCGCTGAGCAGAGAGCCTGATGCGGGGCTCGATCCCAGGAGCCTGATGCGGGGCTCGATCCCAGGACCCTGAGATCATAACCTGAGCCAAAGGCAGAGGCTTAACCCACTGAGCCACCCAAGCACCCCAGTATCTCATTTTAATAGCTCTGCCTTCAGCTCTGCTGCTTTGGGGACTGAACTCTCCTTTCCTTTTACTGTGAAAGACAACTATTTGTAACCCCCCGTCTGGTGGTTCCTCAACACGGTGGGATGTATATACTTGGTTACAGAGGAGGAAGGCGTGTTTAGGGTTGCCTCCCGCAGAGTGAATGGATGCCCTCCGGCTGATCTCCACTGCAGAGTGGAAGGACCCTCGGGGTGAATGTGTCGATTTCTCTGCCCTGCGCGACCTACTCCCGGGGGAGGACCCTCACCGGCTCCGCGGGCCGAAGGCTCCCCACTCCGTGGTCAGACCCCAGGACCGAAAAGTTCCGTCCCGTCCCCGGGGACGACGCTGGAACCACAGTCCCTCAAGGCCACAGACGCGAGCTGACTTACGGTCAGTCTGTCGGGACCGGGGGCAGGTCCGCAGCCCCCTGGGGCCCGCAGGGAAGCTTCCGTCCTCTCCTCCCTCCGCGTCTCCAGGCGCCTGGGCTCCTGGGCTCGGGACTCTGCCCGCGATTCCCCC